>JANHFO010000958.1:166636-188933 GCA_032468095.1 Pareas carinatus
ATGTTGGAAGGGACATTGGAGGTCTTCTAGTGCAACTCTCTGCTCAAGCAGGAGACACCATACTCTTCCAGGCAAATGGTTGTCCAATCTCTTCTTAAAAACCTCCAGTTTTCAACCAAAGGCAAGCCGTGTCATAAAATGTATTCTTAGTTCTGGTTGGATTTCTCTTTGATAAGTATCCATCCATTACTTCTTGTCTTGCCCTTGGGAGCTTTGGAGAATAAATCGACCCCCTTTTCTCTGTGACAGTCCCCAAGTATTGGAAGACTGCTAGCAGGTCATCCTTGGTCCTACTCTTTGCTAGGCTAGGCATAACTACTTCCTGCAACTGTTCATTGTATGTTTTACCCTCCAGTCCCCTAATGATCTTCGCTGCTCTTCTCTGCATTCTTTCTAGAGCTCAGTATCTTTTTTGCATTGAGAACTGGATGCAGTGCAGGTAGTCCTCGGCGTCTGACCACAATTGACCTTTTTTGCCACAGTTGTTAAGTGAATCACTGCAGTTGTTAAATTAGTTGTTAGTTGTTGTTAAATATATACATACAAACACAGAGCATATATATAAGTGTGTATGTGTATGAATATACCTTCGGGAGGAGGGCGGTATATAAATCAAAATAATAAATAAATAAATAAATAAATAAATAAAATACATATATATACAGTACATACATGCATACACACACACACACACACAACAGGCATCCGAATTTCATTTTTAATGTGTGCCAGTGTGCGCACAGAAAAAGTGACAATAAAAATTATATTATTTTTCAGAGTTTCCCAAGCATCTTGAGTGGCTTTCCCTTCTAAGATTTTCATACATGTAATCCTTCCTAAGCTCTCTCTAAGTTTGTGGGAATGTGACAGATAGCACTAGCGGCTGCAAGAAGAATTGGCAAGAACCATTGGCCTGAATTTTTTCTTGAAAGGAAAGAACCCAACATGAAGGGCCAAATCTTGAGCCAAGCCATTAAGTGTAAGAATTCTTTTTGGCAGAGATTAATGCTCATCGCACTATCTATCACTTCAATCTATTTCAGGTGTTATGATTTTCCAAAACCAATTAGTTTTCCTGACTTCATGTTTCTCTGGGTCAGACTTAACATTTCCTGCAAAAAAGAAAAGTACATTTAACAATCTCAAATTAATAGGATTTAAGAGCACAGTTAAAAACTTTTAGTTATATTACTGAAATTTAGAGCAACTGGTTGTTACACTGAAGCTCCAAATGTAGTTTCATTTCATGTTAAGATCTTTCCTGCAACACAAAAGGAGTCTTATTTTTTTCCTATGCCTAATCCAGTCCAGATTGCTCTTTGGATTTAGATGTTACTTAACCAATTGTGTGTTTCTAAACTCACAATTGGTTTTCCAATCCAAGAAGACATTGCATAGTTGTTTTGCAGGGCAGAACAGTGTGGAGGGAAGGGTTTTTAATATTTCTTCCACCTTCAATTCACCTTTACCTTTGCAAACTTAGATGGTGGGATGGGCAGAGATGTTAGTAGAAAAAAAAAGAAACAGGAAAAAGTTACAACACCCAGGTCATTATATATACAGCAGCAACCTGTGGAGTGGGGTGGGCTGAGAGAGAGTGACTGGACCAAGGTTACCCAGCTGGCTTTCATAGCTAGGGTAGAACTTGAACTCATGGCCTTTCTCTTTCTAGCCTGGTGCCTTGACCACTAGACCAAACTGGCTCTCTCATGCTCTGTCATTCCCTTTAAATTTGAAAAATATTTGCTGCAGTATGAAAACTTGAACTGACAACGTTCTGTGTAGTTGCATACTAAAAGAAGAGTCACTAGAAAAGTAGGCTATGATGGCCAATTGTTTTATAAGAATCAAATTGATGATAATGCAACTTAAGCATTCTAGGTGCATATGAAACATTAAAACAGATTAAAATTGAGTTTAGCCTTTAGCGTGTTGTGGGAATTTAACTATGTAGGAACCAGACCATTATGCTAGGGCTAGTATGGTTTATGTCTTTGGGTATAATGTGTCTGACAACATAGGAATTCTGTTTTTGTTAGATTGAGGTAAGTCCCATGTGATGTGCATTATGTCAGTGGCCTCTAAGCTTTTGGGCACCAGGGACTGGTTCCGTGGAAAGTGTTTTTTTCACAAATTTGAAGGGAAGGGGCATGGTTTTACATGCTACCTGGCTCCCTTGCGTGTGTGGATGGGGCTTCACTCGTTTGCACAGACTGGTTCCTGGCAAGCTGCTGGCCAGACCTTAGCCTAGGGGTTAAGGCCCTTGGCATTATGTCCAACTGGTGTCCCTCACTTTAATTTGATAAAGGCTTCCATCAGTGGGACATGAAGAGAAGTGATTTAACATTCTTCCTAAACTATTTACAATGTTTCCCCACTATTTTGGGGAGAGGATTGAGGATCTTTCCATTTGGAAAACCAGACATGGGTTTTGGGCAATGAAGTGGTAATGAAATCTCCTAATCAAGGAAAATTAGATAAAAAGACTAGGTCTGTCTGTTAGTTCCCCCAAAGCTGGTTTTCTCGATTGTTCCCTAGTATAATATTAGTGTTAGAAATAAACATAAACTGAGAGAAAATTTGACTGGAAAAATGTAGGTACAGTAACAATAATAACAACAACAATAAAGGTAAGGGCAAAGAAAGGATTCAGAACTTTAACGTTCAAAACAGTGAATGTTATCCACTCTTATAGTTCTTTAAATTGTTCCTGTTTCTTGGTTTGTAGTAGTGTGGTAGAATCCTGTCCCCATATGGTGGAATGCACCTGATGTTCTCCACATTGGTCCAATAGCATCATTTCAAATATTGAACCAAACCATGCTATGCCATACTGGTCATTTGTGTAATGTTTATTTGAGGTTTTTGAGATTATATGTTTTTAATTGTTACCAGAATTATTTTTCTGATTATGAACTTTTGTTGTATTATACTTAAGGGCATTCTAGGGTCAGGATTTGCATTAAAAGTGCAGGAACAGCATCGTCAGAAACATTTTGAAAAGAGAAGAAATCCTGCTGCCAGTTTAATTCAAGTAAGTAGTAAATGAAGCAGATTTTCAAAAATTCTTGATAATGAATATTACACGCTCAATTGTGCCAAGTTTCAAAGAAATACATATATTTAGGAATGATCATTCCTGTTCATTTTTCCTCATTCCAATTAAGTTGAGGAAGTAAAAAAACTAGGTTTCTAGATCCATAATCCCAATTGAAAAGGAAATCATGTGCACAAATATGTAATCAAATAGCTGGGCTACTTCACTTATAAACTAAGTTCATGTATCATACCAAACTCATTTGCTAAACCATGACTGATTTAATATATTTCATACAATCCACAAACATCTCAAACTGGATATCTACGGTACTTAGAATGGGTTATTGAATGACTCACAGTTAGGCAAACTATAAATTGTGACTTACAAACCACAAGTAGCTAAGTTTATAGAACATGCTAAGCCATAAATTATGACTTACAAACTCTATCAGCCAGGTTCACTCAATATACCAAGCCAAATGACCCTTAATCAAACTCTGATACTTTCTTTGAAATCATCACAGTTGCTATTTTCATTCATTGTTTGGAGTTTGGATTTCACTTTGTAATTTCAGCAAGTAAACTTTTCAAAAGAACAGGATACAGTAACTAGAATTACAGTAAATGTAATATAATATTTGATAAATAATGATAGATTAATGTATGATACCTTACATTTGTATATATTCAATTAATTCATAAGTAGTGGAACTCTGACAATATGCCAAGGAAAATGTATTTAGTTTGAATGAAGAGACCTTTGTCCAAAGAATTTATTGCATACAATGGATTTTTTTTGCCTAAGGTGTTAAACACATTATAGTAATATTGTCATATAGAAGGAATCAAAATGCAGTTAAATGTCTGAATAGTTGATGTTTTAATTGTCTTGTTATTAGTACAGTGATTCTTTCTTTTTGTTTTGAATGAATTCCTTCACTTTTTTCATACCCAGCATCCTATAATTAAGGTAATTAGTTTATGTAATGTATGATATATAGTGGCACAGAATTATTCTCACATTCTTTGGTTCTTGCCATTGTTCTTCCTGCATGAGTAAGCCTCATTATCATTTGGTAGCTGAGCCAAATCTCTTCTAAGGGGTTTTGGCTTCCAAATTATGCTGGATTACGGCTAGGAAACAGAAACCAAATGTCTCTGTGGAGACATGATTCAGTCTTTTGCTGGACTGTTGTTTATGCTTCTCTTAGAGGTAATGGCTATGCAGCCAATGTCTTCCTAGTCACAGAATGCTACACAAAAAATGCTATTGAAAAAGATAAATGCCTGCTAGAATTTTTATTATGCTATAAACTAGGCTTATCCTATCCTAGTATATGGTTCGAGGCGAGCCTAAAATTCTACATTACACTGCATGCTCTACTCTATAAAGAATAACAGCATAAAAAAATATATAGTATTATTCAAGTGTTAGCAGTTATGTTAAAATACACTTTGGTATTCCAAGATCTCTGTTCATATTGAAGGAGAAAAGAGGATATGGACTCTCTATCTGTACTAGCTAGTAACCTATATAAATTTACTAGATGGTACAGTAGTTATAACGTGACTAATCTTAGCCTAGTGATTAAAGATGCCTTATATTACTTGAATGTAAGAAGGCCAGACCAAGCAGGCAGTGAAGGTCCCTGATTCATCTGATCCAGAGTTAGCCGTGAGTGTAAATACATCTTAAGAATTCATGCCAGATGAACTGAAAGAGGAGGTTGTGACACACATTCTCCCTTCTTTACAGCAGCCTTCCCTATCTTGGGTCCCTTGAGTTATTTGGATTAGAATTCCTTTCATCCTCAGCCAGCCTGGCAAATGGTCAGAGATGAAGAGAACTGAGTATAAACCATCTGCATGGATTCATATTTGGGAAGGCTGTTCAGTAAGGCACTCTATCCCAAAGCCCACTGTAAAAAATCTTTCCCCTTGCATGCGTCCACTCACATGTATATTCAGGGGAGTTCAATAGGATTCATTCCCAGATAAATGAACATAGAACTGCGGAGTTGCCAACTGTACAGAAGAGTCATTTAGTTAGAGAACAAACTATTGCTTGAGTCTTATTTTTCTCTTATAACTGTGTTAGACATCCATGATGAAAGCAGTTTATATATTTGCATTTGATGTCAATAGCTTCTTTTATCACAAAATTGAAAGGATCTGAAAAATAATAAATCTTCATTTTGGAAGCGTTAATGGAAATTTAATACTATCAGATCATTTTGTGCACTAATATTCTGAGATTATAGTATTGCAAAAGAGTTAAAAGCATTAGCAGGCAAGTTCCTTGTGAAAATATATCCTGTCAGCCCTGAATGTTAGGATAATGTATCTAAAACTATAATCCGTTTGTGCTATGATCATTCAAAATGATTTGATGACCTTTTATTAATTATTTATACTGATCTGATATATTGAAACTGTCTTATTTTCAAATGCTCAATGCCCAGTTATTAACTTCTAACTTAGCCTAATGTTTTGTTATGAAGCAGGAACTATTCTATGCCCCATTTGCTAGTATTTGCGAAAGCTGTGAAGATCCTTTTTAATTGAGTATTTGATGGATGGCATGATTTTTGTTATTTAACTTATTATGGAAGGGTGTACCATAGTACAGCTCTGGCCTGAAGTGATTGATTTCTACATTTCTAATCTTGTAATTGCAAACTGCTTATAGTCCATAGAAGCAGTATTTAAATAATGTACTGTAAAATAAGTAACTAAGATGACTATGAAGATTCTCAGTCATCTTGGTCATGGTTGTCTCAAAGGTGCTTTTTCAAAAGGCTACTGGACCATGTTTTTATTTTATTTTCCCTTAAGGAAGAAGACGACATTTCACTTCTTATCCAAGAAGCTTCATCAGTACTAACCCCGTCCAGTTGCCTTTTGAAAAAAGCCTTTGAGACAAGTAACCAAGATAGAAAATCAACAGCAAAATATCATGGGCATTTGACAAGTGGACATAAAAGTATATCAAAACATTTCAACACATTCCTTAAAAAGGAAACCGTGTGCTAATAATTTCCCTAACTTTTTTATCTTTCATTCTTACTCATTATATGCATATGAGAATACAGTTTATTACTAGAATGTACTGTTGCCAATGTGAATAGTAAAAAAAAATTCAATTATACTCATGAAAAAAATATATAGCAAAAGTCTTTCTTAAATATTTTGCTGCACCAATTGCTAGCATATATATCTAGGACTTCCTTGTTTATCATTTTGTTCTATATCTAAAACCTTAAACCTCAAATCTTCATTACATTGTACAAGCACAGCCCTTCCAAATTAATTAAGCCAATTGCATCCAGTTTGAACAAAATCCAAATTTTCCATCCTATTATTAGTGCTTCATTTCATATATTGTTAGATCTGTTGTACTTTCTATTGTTTCCTCAAATCAGGCTACTTGGCGGTTTTATTCTACTGATTCAAGACGAACAAACCTGACAGCTACCTGGTGATATTATGAATATAATCTTCCGTCCCTCAGGCATGTATCTATGCTATGAATGCTACGAAAAACAATATTTGTATTGCTTTACTAATATGCTTTTCCATTTTTGTTTGCCTTTTTCTTTTATCATATATCTGCACATAGTGTGTATGGCGTAGTTATGCAGCTGATGAGAAATCGGTTTCCATTGCTACCTGGAAGCCTCATTTGAAGGCCTTACATACCTGCAGCCCTACAAAGTAGGTAAAAATATGGCAGCTGGTGTTGTCCTTGATATCTGGTTTTGAGATTATACAAATCAGTCTGTGATTTTTGTCTTGTCTTTCTACTTTCTCTTTTCCCCATTCATTTCCTTTTATTTTCTTTCACTGAGGAACTCAGGTAGCAAACTGGGACACATACACATCTTCCAAATAAGATAAATCTAATTTATATTTTATTTTGCTTCTTAACAAATTTTATAATTAAACAATAGAGAATATTGCAGACCCCAGATCCTTTCTGAAACATAACCTTTTATCAGCATCTAGGCAGGTGTTGGACTCAGTTAATTCATCTCACTTCACATAGTTAGGAATATATGCATTTTTGGATGTATACTATTTATACTGACTACTATTGCTTGCTCATACTAATTCTGCTTATAAATGGAAGAGGAAACAGATTTTTTTTCTCACTTTGCATCTTGAATTTTTCACTGTGCAAACCAATGCACCTCAATTGAGGTCAAAGTACCTTACTAATCTACGCTAACACAACCTTTGGTTTGAAGCATTTAGACAAAAAAAAGCTTAGATGTACAAGCAGTTGATTAGTTCAACAAAAACTCAGCTGCTACTCCCACCTAGCAATGCAATATTTTCTTTAAAAAAAGAAGCATCTTAAATATCACCTTGCTATCTGTATTGTCCTTTAAGTCACATATTTCCTCTTTCTGTGAGAAACATGTAGGAGGGTGTTAGTGATGAAACTCATAATGACTGTTATCCAATTTCAGTCATTAGTTAATCATACTGATATGATTCTTGGGAAACAATCATTTTCAGTAAAAAAAATGTGTGAGTTTCCGTTGCCATGATGAATTGGAGTACAGATAGACCTTTACTATTCCTTCATATACTGTTCTTAGGTAGGTAACATGTCAAGGTGAACTTCCCACTACACCTTGTGATAGAGTGTGATCAACAAGTACACATTAGTTTCCTTTCTTTCAAAAATTTTGCTTCCTAAAAAACTTTTGGTGATTATGATTGAGCCCTTCATACTGAACACAAATATAATTTCAGAATGATTGTATCGTGTAGGAATCCTGAGATATGAAATTAACTTTTAGTGAATGTAATGTAAATAATCATATAATGTTTCCAACATGCTGCAAGAATTCAACAGATTTTCGGGGGGCGGAGAGGGGAGGGGGGTTCAAGTGTGAATGTAAAAAAATGATTCTTCAGTTACATGTTGCTCTTCATGGTTTTGTATGCTGTAAGAAGTTTGTCAACCAGCTGAATGCAGTTTTGTGTTCTGTAGTTGCCAAGAAAGTTCTCAATGACATCCTTGAATGCTTTCCAGGCAATTTTCTCTGGCCTCACTAGATCTTCACAGCACTTGTCATTGATGATATATCTGTTCTGTGGACCAACAAAGCTGCCCTCCTTATTCTTGGCATCAATTATTGTTGGAAACATCTATCTCAAATAATGGAAAAACTTCACTTTCCTTGTTCATTGATTTCACAATTTTTTTCATCAGTCCAGGTTTTGTATAAAACAGAGGGAAAATATTATTGTCAGGTTAACAAGTGGTCCATGTGCCACATTTTTTTCTCCTGGAACAAAATTCTTTCGGAGTGACCATTTCTTTTTAATGCAATGGGACTCTCTTGCATTGCTGTCTCATTCACAACAATACTTGGTATATCTGAGCTGCATTCCAAGCAGCAGAGCCACTACTCTTAGATCTCCACAGAGAGCCCAGTTGGTATACTGAATGTGCTTCAACACAGTTCCATGTTTTTGTATGTTTCTTTCATGTGTGCACAGCATGACCAGACTTTAAAAACAAGATTTTTATAAAATGGTACATGAAAGGTTAAATTGCAGCTTATTTCTGTGATTAGTAGCCAAAAATCTCTAAGATCACACCCAAAAGTATTCAGGAAGCAAAATCTTTGTTATTCGGTGTGTTATTCTTAGCTAAGCAACAAGTTGTGATCTTCCCACTACATCTTGTGGTGGAATGCAATCAACAAATACGTATTGGTTTCTTATTTTTGCAGAAAGATTACTTTAAATATAATAATAATGCATGTGTCTCGCAATTATGGTAACAAAAATGTTTGAAAGAGGTACGGTATGTAGCTGTACCAATAATAGAGATCTCTTATCCTAAAAACCTAGCTCAGTATTTTGCATATTTAGTACTTTATGTAGCAGTTAGAGCAGTTGGGTTAGCTTTTTGAATAGTTTTGTATAGCACAGCAATTTTACCAAGTGTCAACTACCCACACTAAGCTGTAAAGGTATAATATTGGCTATATCAGTTTTCAGCTCTTATCAAACAATTAAGCCATTGCAATATAGTTATGGCCAAAAAGAAATGCAATTGATCCTTTAGTCTCAGTGATTAAGTTAATCCAATTTCATTACTGCAGATAACTACAGTTCTCTCTTATTTGTATATGAGCACTGCATTTTGCCTAATAAATGTTTTGTCAACACTCTCTCTCTTACGTATGTTTAATATGTAATAAGCATGTTGAGCATGTATTAGCATAACATTTAATTTTTTTAATGTCGCTATAAATAAAAATCCATGCTTGGATGTTTGTGCTTGCTTTTTTAAAATATCTGTTTATAATTTTTTTATCATTCATTTAAGTAATTTACAAATCCAATTGCAACTTAATAATTTTGAATAATATTTGTAACCACATCATGATGGGTACTGCTAGCATAACACATTTTTTCCTCCCCAAAACCCTCTCTCTTCTATTATCTGACTCATGAAGGAAAGAACAAGGGGAAGCATCAAGCAGGTTTGTAGAGTTTTTATGCATATAGTTTAAAAATTGAAATGTTATTTTGAAAATTTTATACCACTTTGGGAATGGAAATATATTATTATACTGCAAAATAATTAAAGGCTGTGCTTGAATCCAATTAGGAGAAAGGAGGAAAAATTACCTAGGTAGATCATTATTCTGAAGCAAATAAAATGTCGCTCAAAGTAAAAGCCAGAAAGTTCTTCTATTAAGAAGCATGAAAACCACAGTTTTCTGTAGAATGTAGCAATGGTTTGTTAGATAATTAAGGTTTAAGTAGTTTTCCATTTTAAACTATTCAGAATGTTTTGTCTGAATTGAACAAACATTTCTGCTCTACTTTTGTAAATAATTTTGAAAGATTTGCTTAAGTAATTAGTTTTGATTCATTAAAAATACTATGAGCTACATTCAGAGAAAGGATCTGCCCATAGCAATCAGCCTTTGCAAACAGTGGGTTTAATGTTAGTCATTTCTATCATATGCTCTACTGGTGTAGTTGGTCTATTGGAAGAATGACTAAAAACCAATATACTATAGGGATTACAAAATTGAACCAGGGTGAGGATACTCACATTTAAATTCCAGTTCATCTAGAAAGCAGGCAGGATTATTTTGAAAAAGTCACTATCTTTCAGTTTAACAAACCAGAAAAACTGTGGTGAGGATAAAAATTTGAAAGAAGAAGCAATATAGATACCCTCTTAAGATCCTAGAATGAAAATATAAAGTAAATAAATACTAAGTCTGAGTTAAACCATCTAAAGATGAACATATATACATGGTATGTGTGATAGATATGCTGTTTATCCTCATTTTGATGTACCTTTGAGTCATTTACCAGACTCTTCTACGTATACACTTCTGTCATTATTTAAAGAAATAGAATATTTTGCCTGCCCTACTAGTCAGACATTTGAAATTTGCTACCTTGCAGTCATGTGAGAAAGGCTGCTATCAGCAGATGAAAATATTGCTGTTCTCCTCAGCTGTATAAGAGAATGCAGTCGACAAGTTCAACCAAATAACCAGGCTCTGACAGATGCATTTATTATATACAGCAGGTAACCTATAGAAAGAATACCTGAGGATTGAGCAAACTGATCTCCTCCAGATGATTAGTTATATTTTCCATCATACCAGATAATTAATCATGCTGATTGGAACAAATGAGAGTTACAAAATATTTAGAGGGTAACTAGTTGCATTCACTTGCATTTGCAGGGTCCATCTTTATCCAACCAAGTGTCTCTCAAGCTTTGATCTGCTGCTGATGCACTATGTGAACTATGAGTCAAAATATCTTGGTGGTAGCAGCAACAGATCATAAAAATCTCATTTAGACCATCATATTATTTCCAGCATGATTGAACAAGTATCTTTGGAAAATTATTATATAAGCAAACTATAAATTTGGTAACCATCTTCTTTGTTATGTTGCCTTCTGATAAATAGCATTCTTTTTTAAAATGTAATTAATGGTCAGAAATAAAAGTTATTTCTATGAATTGGCCTTGTTCTTTTAAAAGTATGTGAGACGTAAGTCACCGTCCCACTCAACTTCAAACATGTATGTAGAGTGATAGAAGCATTTAGCTAGATTGATTGACCATTCCTACACAGTACTCATCCTTTTTGGCTGCCTGAGATTTCTCTCCTAAAATCTATAGTTAAATAGGCATTCTATGTATTTGTTAATCTATTTCTCTTTTTGTACCTCCTCACATCAGTTATTCTTTTTCTCATAAAATACAAATATGGGTACTCATTGACCTACAACTATTTGTTCAGCAGCTGTTTACAACGGTGTTTACAACCAATCCTTAAAGCCATCTGAGCATCCCTACAGTCACATAATCTAGGTGTTTGGCAACCTATTCACATTTACAACCAGTTGACACGCAGCCCACAATCATGTGATTGCCATTTTTAACCTCTGCTGGCTTCCCAAGATAGTCAGTGGGAAAGCTAGCAGGGAAAGTCACATATTCAAATTTGCAAAGCGTCCTACTGCTCCTTTGTGCTCATGCCATCTTCACCACTCACACACCCCCAGGCACAGTCCCCAACCTTTATTGCACCTTCTTCACACTTCTCCAATCCACTTAACATATCTCGTGTACCCTCTCTGTGCCTTCTTGACCCTCCCTACCACCCTATTCCCTCACTCCCTCTCCCACCCAGTAGCAGCCATTTACCTGCCTGCAGACCTTACTTGGAACTTCCTGCCAGCTACTACATTGCTGGTAGGAAGTTGTCTCATCTAATGACTGTGGTTTTCGGTTAATGGTGATTGAAATTGCCAGGATTGCCACTGCTTAGCAATGTGGTGATGCTTTGTGTCTGCATCACCTAGTGTCAGATATTCCGGTCCCAGCTGCCATTGTAAGTCAAAATCTACCTGTAAGATTGGGCATATAAATTTAAAGTTGGCCAGAATGTCTCATAGCAGCATTAAATATATTAGATCCAAGACAATGCTAGTTGTGTATGGTTGGTTAATTGTTCTAACATTGTCAATATAAAAAAAATTGTGGATTGGTTCCCAGGAAATTTAACTGCCTATATTGCCAACAATTCTTAGCAAATACAGTCACTTTCAAAGCTGAATTTACTAACAAGATTTTCATTAATTGTTTATGTTAGTATTTACAATCTTTCAAATATTTAAACTTTTTCTTTCCTTTTTTTCAATTGGCATTCCAGCTCAGGGCAGCAACTTTTTAAACTGAATTTTCTTCAAATCTGTGCCATACAAACATCCCCACATATTCTTTAAATAAAACAGTTTCAATGAAATAAATTGCCTTTTTTATTTTATGTGTAGGTCAACATGACCACAGGTCAGATTAAGCACTCTGTTTAGTGGGTATTCTCTCTATGTTGTGTTCATGTTTCATGTAGTTAAACTCATTATGCAGACATATAGTTATTTTCTCATTTAGTGCACAACAGTCTTAAACAGGATGATCTGAATTAATAATTCTCTGCAACCACCGGCCTTGTACTGAATATAATAACAGGAATTTTAATGGTCATCTTCCAAGACTAAAACTGTTGGCTTGTTAGAGTATTATAGTGGCATCATCTTCTAGCATTTCAAATGTACTCCATTGGTATCAATATATAAATTAAACATTTTAAAAGGATAATAACTAAACGTCTGGATAAAGCCTTATGATGTTACATTAACAAAACAACTTGTAGCATTAATAACTGTTTTCAAAAGATAAATATAATCTTTCTATAAGCTACCAATATTAACATTGCAGTCTTATCTAAAATAAAACCTTAAAATTTTATGTAGGATTTTAGGATTTTCTTCCATCTTGTATATTTATGACTATGACTATAAAAAACATTTTCTTTTCTAACAAAATAATGCTTATCTCATCTATTTGGGGGATGTATTATACATACAGTAAAATATTAATAGATTAATTTAATACCTAATTTTATGCACATTAAAATGTCTATATAGTTGAATAAAATTCATTTCCCTTGGATTTATATTGAAAGCATAAATAGGTTATATGTTCTCCAGAGGTCAATAGAGAAATGAATGTTGTTCTGTTAGAAAAGTTGGTCTCTATGCTAAACAAGTATATTATAAAATTCCCACATTACAGTAATCATACATTCAGGGAATATAAATATTTAATGGATTTTGAAGCTAATTTTTTAAAAAAATATTTATTAGAACTTGTTTACTGTAAACTTAATAATAATTTCCTTAATGTTTTGTTTGTGTATTGAAAAGTAAAGCAAGACTGGTTTGGCTTACATGGAAAACCTAACTCTTTTTATAATCTGGTATGCTTAGTAATATGATCCTCTATTTCCCCTCACTCCTAGTAAGCTTTATAGTAATAAACAGAAGCTCTTCAGGATGTACACCTCTCGGAAACATAGGTACCCAGCATCCTGTCTACTCACATGATAATGGGAATGCCAACTAACATCAGGTGCATGGAGAATTTATTTCCCTTCCTGATGCTTTTTTTGCCCCTTGAAGAGTGATTTCATAATTTGGGCTGGGCTCTCCATCCCCACCCGCTCCTCTGCTGCCACAACTGCTTATAGATTTACTTATTGCTTGCTGCCTGCAATTTTGTACCAAAATATTGAAAATATTTTTAAAAAACGTTGCATTTTATAAATTTCTGTGATAGAAAAAGATATAATCCATGCAATTAGACAACTGCAGTGGTTGTGTGTGCCTTGGTTTAGGAATCATTGTGATGTGGGGGGAAAGACCTATATATTTTTCTGAGTGAAGAAAGCAACATTGAGTTTCAGGGGTTTTTGGCTGACTGTTGGGAGAATGCCTGTCTGTAACAGTACATACCTTTGTCCTACCTTGTCTGGGCTGTTGAAGACTTTTAAAAGAGTGCTTTACCCCAACTGGAATCAACGGGTCTCATTTACTAAAAATAGTACATTAAGTTTAGGAATCCATTGAAGAAAAACAATCTTGGTCTATGCCAAAAAAAAAAGTTACATTATTTTTTCCTGATATGTTAATATGCAAATCAAAATAACTCTTGACATTTTTTAAAAATAGAGAAGTAAAATTTAGTTTGTTCCATTTGTTTAAGATCTTAACAAATGATTACAGGCAGCTGAAACTACCAGAAGGCAGTGGCTCCAAATATTTAGTTAAGATCTCTTCTTCAGTAGCCTTGCAATGGTATCGCAGTGACCTCTAGTGTACTGAGGGTGCAGAGAGAAAACTCAGAAAAATGTGAATTCCAAAAGTAATGGTTAAAATTGCATTTTCCAACCAAATGCTTCTCAACATTCATTGAAGTCGTACTCTAAGAATTTTTCCTCTTAGCCTCAATGCTTACTTTGAATTCTTAGAGTTGTTATTTTAACAAAGTGAACAGTACAAGATTGGGAAAACATGGCCCATAACAAGATTTTTAAAAGAAAAACCGATAGTTTTAGAGCAGGAAAATAATTTTTGAGTTGTTACATTCTAAAAACTGAAAACTAAATTTAGAGAAATCTGCTGTTTGTTTTAGCCTTGTGTGATTCTCAAACTGTGTGGAAAGGAGGAGGGAAAATAGATTTAGGTTGCCGGTTGGCCAGTGAATCTACATGGTTATTCATCTCACCAACAAAGAGAAGCCATTTATTTAATCATTTGTCAAATTTAGATGGCTGCCCATCTCACACAGAGTGATTCTGTGTGGCATACAATAAAACCTACTATTAAAACCTACTACAAAACCAAATAAAAACAATTAAACAGTAAATAGATCAAATCAAAACCACAAGTGGTGAAATATCACATATAATACAACCAATACATGGATTTCCTCCCACTCGGAATTTCCCAGACCTGTTGCGGAAAAAAAATGTTTTAAAGATTTTCCAGATGTCATTAAGTGTGGAACTAACCTCGCTTAAAGAGGGATGATATTCCATACAGCAGGTTGAAAAGACTCACCTCCTACATACCATCATATGGAACTCTTTCACAGACAGAATCCATAACATCCCTCTCCTACTAGACCTGTTTGGGTGCGTAGATGTAATTGGGAAGAGGCAATCCCTCGGATAACTCTGAGGCTTTAAAGCTCAAAAACAGCACCTAGAATTCAATCCAGCAGCAAACTAGCAACCAATGCAGCTCAAAAAGCAGAGATATAACATTTGTTCTCTTAAGGGTACATCCATGCCACTGCGTTTTGCACCAGTTGAAACTTCAAGGGCAGCTCCATCTAGAGTGCATTACAATAATCCATACAAGGATTTTTCTGAATTTATTTATGAATATCTGTGAGCAGAGTCTCACAATCCAAGAACAAATTCAACTGGCGAACAACACAAGCAGGAGTTGTGAGCCCAGAAAGACACTCAAACACACACCAGTTTGCAAGTCAGATCTGTTTGGGGCAGTGTCATCCGATTCAGTACCAAATATGGAAAAGTCTCAGATCCAGATGGCCCCAAAACCCGGTCAGGATAAAGACCTACATTTTTGGTGATAATTTTCAAAAAGCTAAAACTGGGGAAACATAAGGGGAAAATGGTCTTCAACAAATGTAGTTCTAGTAAAATGATTTCACGTAGACAAGAGTTCATGATTCACCCAGGCAGGAGTCCAGGATGAATTGAATTATAATTCTAGGCAAAGCTTCAGGAAACCAAAATAACAAGAACCAGAGAATCCTTGCCTGGACAGTAAACCATCATCCTAAGCTCACTTAATATCTGGAAGGTCCGTCCAGATTGACAAGAGACATGCTGAGGAGTCAGCAGGACTAAGTAGCAAAGCAAAGACCAAAGAATTGGGAAAGTTACAATGCAAGAATATCCAAGGCAATAAAGAAATGAGCAACATACACTAGCTGGCCTGCCTACTTTTTTTCCACATTTTATGCTACTACAAGAACTATCTGAAATTGGTAATTTTGGGAACATCTGGATAAGAAGTTAGTGATTCGCCCATCATGCTGAGCCCATACAAAAATAAGGGAAATTAACTACCATCATGGATTCTCAATTTCCACTACTGTACACAAATTCTGTGCTAACAGAAAAGGCCAGCTCCAGGAAAAATTAGTTTGGAAAATTTTAATAAGTGCCAAAGACAATTATTAGAAGAGCAAGAATTTTGTCATGTCTGGCGGGGAAAGGGGAGTAGTAGAGGGGGATGCCTTTCTTCTTGCTGAGAGCTAGCAAATATGGAATGTCAAGGCCACGCAGAACGTTTGGTGCCCCCTGAAATCAACCAAAGGAGGAACATCATTCAAACCATCGGAGGCCTCCTGACTGGATGGAACCTAGCAACAGAGGCGGGGTATCTGGCTGGAAAGCCAGACCTTGGGTTTGACATAGATCTTGTTTTGCTTA
Source organism: Pareas carinatus (assembly GCA_032468095.1). NCBI lineage: Eukaryota > Metazoa > Chordata > Lepidosauria > Squamata > Pareidae > Pareas > Pareas carinatus. Next base: position 183,055 of record JANHFO010000958.1, read on the forward strand.
CTGCTGTCTACATCTCTCAGTAAAATGTATATTCTGTTCATCTCAAAAAGTTTCCAGAAGTTTATTTCCTGAGGGGGATGTTGCAGCAGGTCATTACAAATGTAGTCCATTACTATACAGCCTTAATATAAACAGTGACTGGAAACAAATGAGATTGCAAAAAATGGATTGGAACACTTGCCATCCCTTAAAGCTATCCTAGATATTACAGCAGAATGGACATTATAAAATATGAGTACAATAATGATATAACAAAACTGAGGAACTAAAGTTATAATTTATAAGAATTGACTTCCTATATTCTGAGAAAAATCAAATTAGGAAACAAAGGGAAGAGCTGTCTTGATACCATGGTGTCAAGGTGTAGGGGGGGCAGAAGTTATTCTTGAAATTGGCTCACAAATCTGATGCAGGATCAGCTTCAGGTGATGCTCTTTCATATAGAATATCCTGATCAAAACTAATAGTCAATTCACAAGTTGATCTCAGTGTAGTCTCTCCATTTCTGGTCACTGGGAGGTTCTGCGAGTATAATTTTTAAATTTTTGTTTCTTTAAATTTTTAAACAAACAGGAAAGAGCAAAAAATGTTATTTCCCAAACGTATATAAAATTATGGATAAATAATTAAACTATCTTGAATTAATTTTAATAAATATGGCAGCAAATAAAGATGCATATTATTACTTTCATTCACCACCTCTATTTTAAAATAAAGCAGCTTTAGTCCAAGAAACCAAGCCACACAATATTTTAAATATTAGGTTTAAAAGCTGTATTATGTAGTATTTAATCCTTAGACAGCAACACAATGGATTTTATACTTCCAAACAGCCAATCTGATTATTAATCCTAGAATTCCAGTGTGTTCATTTTTGCTGAATATTGCTGTCCAACGTAATGAATGCAGTTCAAAATATAGCACTCACAATAATATTCATTAGCTTCATAGTGACTTTGCTGTACAGAAGTATATAACTGATTTCTGTTATCAATTTCGATACTCAATAGATGTAAACGTAAAGCAAACAGGATCTGAAACTGGTTCCCATTACACAGTAAACCACCAACACTCTCATTCCATATGATTCCTTAACATGAATTTGAAACTATTGTTTGTGGTTGTCAGATTCTGGCTAGTAGTAACCACAAACGTTCTTTAAATCTGAAGTGGCCTCTATGCCCACCAGAGTAATTTAACATGGCATGTGAATTTCTCAGGAAGAAAAGCTTTAGGATTTGCCTTGTAACAATTACAGTACATTATTTTTGAATAGTAACATGGGAGTATCCTTGATAAATGTTTATGCAATAATAATTACACTGCAAATAACAGAAACTAAGGTTGAAGGCCTTTCTCATGATTGCTTTTTTTAAAAGGTTCACTTTCTCTGGTTGAAAAGGGTAAAGCAATTCTGGCAAAGGTACTCTCTTGAATGTCGCAATGAAAAATGCACAATTTTCTAATTGTTTTAGTGCAGTTTTTAAACTATAATTTTAGAAATTGTCTGGCATGTGCTTGATTTACTGCATTTAGTCCCCTGTCTATTCTGCTTGTAGTTATAATAAAACATACTAAATTGCATGTATTTTATTATCTATAAATTTCATAATCACCGTCTCATAATTTCATTTCATTTCCCATAATCCCACAGAGAAACATTTCCTTTTTAGGTTGTACCTGGTTAAAGCAGCAAGGCACTGAGAAAGTATTTTTAAAGGGTGTAGAATCTATTTCCATTTCCTCTGTTTTTATTGTCATGTTGCATGAGGATGCAGGAACCATGATTAAACAGAACAGACAAGGCCTGAACTCGATTAGCAGCTATAGCAACAGGCAGATAGTCTTTTCCATCTGTACCTTAATGGCCCAAATAATTCACTTCTTCAGAGACAGTCTGTACTCATCCCAGGGACAAATGCAATTGGGACATATTTCAGGTTATTGTATATTGCAGAGCTTCATGTACAAATCCCAATACAATCCATTCTAATTTGCAATCTCTATACAGGTAATCCTTGCTTAATGACCACAATTGGAACTATAATCTTGATCACTGAGCAAAGCGGTAGTTAAGCAAAATGTCATATGATCTTTGGCCATAGTGGGTCTAGGGTGCCTCTCTTGAAATGCCTCGTGCTGCTGGCCTCTGTCTCCCTCAAGTCGATTCTCAGAGGGCTGTGTCTCCAGCGTGGATTGCTGGCAGACAAACTGGCGGAACGTTGTTCCGAACAGGCTTCTACTTACCCCTGGTGCTTCAATTCGTATTTATTTCCGATAAACAGCGCCTCCCATCTTCGTTGCCATTATTAAGTATTGATGGTTTTGTTGGAGGCAGTAAAGAGGCTTGTCTTTTAAAATGAATAACAGTTTATTTACAGAACTGGAAACTGACAGCACACATGAAAGAAGCATCTAGGGATGCCGCGCAACTCCCTTTTATATTTGACAACCGTCCGGCTGCAGCCAAATAGAGCGCCAGGGCTTCCCACGCTTGTTTCCCGCGTCTCTAACCCCCGGGCAAACTTGCAACATTCTTCAACTGTCAACGTGCATTGTGTTGGGTGCTTCTGCAACTTGTGTGTATTAGCGGTTTCGCGCCATTTAACCCAATACACCACACCCTTGCTCAGTGACCACAATCTTGACACTCCAGTTGCAGCCTTTAAGCAATCTTAACAGGTCGTTAATAGGACAGAGTGCCAGGTAAAGAACATAGGGTGCCTCAAGGGGGTGAGGGAGACCCTAGGAGGTCCAGTGCAGGCTGTACACAAGCAAGTTTCTCTTCACTCAGGAACTGAAAATCCTACCGATCAAAATCCAAGCCTGCTCATCCTGCAGCAGGCCACCCCCATCCTGAGGTACCTCATATTCCTTACTATACCTTACTGTGCTGCCCCTCTGCTCAGGACCTGAAAATCCTTCCTGGTGAAATATAAGCAGAAATTTCCACCCCTGGACAGAAAGACACTCAGGTGCAGCCTGCACTGGGCCTTGACCTTTCTCTCTCCCCCTCACAGGCACCCAATGTCCTTACCTTACCATGCTGCCTCTCTACAAATCCTGCTTTGATTTTAGCCACAGGCCTTTTTGAACCAGTCCCCAAAAATAAGGAGTCCTCTCGTCTCTGACTTGCAAATACCTCCATGCCAAAATCCTGCATGGATTTCAACAGAAAGCTTTTTTTCATTCAGCCCACAGAAACAAACGGAAGTCCTCTTGCCAGCAGCTTGCCAGAAGCTTGTAACCTTCCCTGCTGTCTTCCTCATTTATTTTCTAGGGAAGCTGGCACAGAAGATTGCAAATGAGATCACATGGTCACAAGGCGTAGGCAACCATTTGTAGGTGCAAGTACTTTGCCAAGTATCTGGTTTGTAATCATGTGATCACATGGATATTACAATGGCCATAACTTTGGCCATAACATGGCCATAACATAATGACTCATAACATGAGTCCCTTTGTTCAGCACCATCATCTTTTTGAATGGTTGCAAAACAAATGACTGTAAGGCATTGAGAGAACATTAACTAATTTTTTTTCATTTAAGTAAAAAATGACATACTTCTAAGTAAACTGAGCTATGCAGCCCATCATTTTGGAATGCCATGCACATCCACAGACCATCAGTCTACAATTTCTAACAAGTAACAGTTTTTCCAAGATGGTAGCTGCTGTTGCAGAATCCTAGGAAAAGATGTTCAAAATGTTGCCCAGTTCTATAAATAAATAAATGCTAGATTGTGGTAGTTAACATAGGACTTAACTGAATACAATTCATATTCTGTTATTAGCAATTAGTACTTGTAGTACACTAAAAATAAACAGATATTACATAGTTCACAATCTAACTCTTTTGTACAAATCAGATAGGAACATCTACAGATGTTATGTGTCCTTTATTTCTCAAGATGAAAGGCAACTTTGATCAGATAAAAACTAATTTTCTAATTTGCATGTTTTATTTGGTTCTATAACCTATTACTGGCAAATGTAGAATGTAATATTACATTTCTGTGAGCCAATCTTTCTGCTGATAGACTTACTGAATATTCTTTTACTTGTTCTAAATTTTGTTAGGTAAGTATACAACTCTGTGATCCATTGGGCCATTCTTAAGAAAAAGATAGTGCAGTCTTATGTGAAACTTTGTTTAATTCCCATCCAAGATCTCATGATCATGCAAAAAGAATATATATAACAAATAGACTAAAAATTTAGTGACAAACAAACTTCAATAATAACTCAATATTTAGTTACATAAACAAAATGACCACAACTGGACAAAAAAGCATTTAGATGGTAGCAACTTCCAACTTTCTACTGGCTTCCCCACTGACTTTGGCAAGCTGGCAGGAAATGACAATTGTGGCAACATTACAACAGCCAAAACTTTGTGAATAAAACTGGTCTATCATGGAAATTGCAATTCCACAGGAATAATGGTCCCAGATATTTTACGCATTCTTTAAGTTAGCAGATTTTAGGTACGTTGGTTCAAAAACTGTTATGAGATAATGTACCATTTGAGCAAACATGAGGAAAGAGATAAATCAATAAACTTGAAACTTTTAGTAATAAGTGGTATATGTCTGTGTATGCATAGAGCTTTGAGTAATAAGAATCTGAAATGTAGCGTTTGCTAATATCTGTGGACTGTTGAAAAATGCCATGTTTGGAAGTGTGCATGAATAATACACCTTAACCTTGCTTGTCTAACTTTAACAAACTGCATGCAAACACTTGAAAACTATTGATTCCATTGTAGAGCAGCTTACATGCACAGCCTATGTTGAACAAACATAGTTAGAGCTGCCCAAAATTTATAGCTGAAACTTTGCTAAGTTTAAATTTGATCATTTTTGCTACTTGATTTTGTTTTACTCTAATCGTAATATAGAATCTTTTTCTCAGTAGTAGGTATAACAATATCACTACATTCCTCCGATGAAAGCTCTATACCTATCATATAAAGAAAGTGATTCAATACATAAGAAATTCACTTTTATGGATATCCATCCATCCAATTTATCCAGCTGGCCATCTCACAGAAGGGTTTCCTAACATCGCTTTAATGTGAAGGCAGAGAAATTCCAGAGTTTAGGATGGGAGCTTTATCAAGGGAAAACTATTTCTTCCAATTCTTTATGATGTCTAGAATGTGTATTATTATTACAATCAGGATTAATATTCCATACATTTGGTCTTAATACTGCAGCTTGGTGAACTTTTCCAGGTATGAGGATTTCAGTGATTCTTGAACTTTTCCTACTTACTTTTGTATGAAGAATTGATCAGTGCAAATATTTTCTTACTGGAGGGGAGGGAGTCCAACACATGGAATACATTCATATCTGCATCCAAAGACATGCAGCTGACCATGTATCTCCCTTCATCTATGCAGCACGCTGGTAAAGCAATGTGAGTGAAATAAGAATGCACCTTTTGCTTCCGCAGTCAGAAACTGAGCTTTAAAGAACGAGTGCGGATGGCTAGCCCCAGAGGCCAGAGTATCAAGAACAGACAGGCTTCAGTTGGGGATAGAAGATCACCAAGCACGGATATAACTGCAGAGGGCAGCCCAACAAAAGTGCAAAAGAGTTGGAGCTTCAATGACCGAACACGCTTCCGGCCTTCCCTGCGTTTGAAGAGTTCGCAGCCTAAGCCAATACCAGATAGTAAGACTTTTTAAATGTTCATTGTCTTATTCATTGTATTTTCTCCCTTTGATCCATTAAATCTTATCTCATAATGGCGAGGCCACCAAACATTGGTCCTAGAATAGTAATGCTCCTTATTCTAGGTCAGAGATCTCCAACCTTGGTCCCTTTGAGGCTTGTGGACTTCAACTTCCAGAATTCCTCAGCCAGGAATTCTGG
>JANHFO010000958.1:189033-201346 GCA_032468095.1 Pareas carinatus
CAGATATCACCAACCTTGGTCCCTTTGAGGCTTGTGGACTACAACTTCCACAATTCCTCAGCCAGGAATTCTGGGACTTGAAGCCCACAAGCCTTAAAGGGACCAAGGTTGGAGATCTCTGTTCTAGGTTAATGGAAGGTGCAAACCCCAGCACGATACAAGGCAACCCACTTTTACCAAACATTTCTCACAATTAGAAATCGATATGACACAAATTTAACCTACTCTCATTCCTTTATTACATTCTTTAGTCATTACATTATAAACTACTGGTTTACAAGGCCTTGACTTACAACAATGCATGCAATGGCAGTTCAGAGTTACCATAGCACTGAAAAAAAGTGACATGACCATTTTTCACACTTAAGACCATTGCCGCATCGTCACAGTCATGTGATCAAAATTCAGCTGCTTGGCAACTGACTCATACTTAACGTCCTAGGGCCACATGCTCACCTTTTGCAACCTTCTGGCAAGCAAAGCCAATGGGGAAGCCAGATTCACTTAACAACCGTGTTACTGACTTAACAACTGATTTACTTAACAAGCGTGGAAGAAAGGCCGTCAAATGGGGAAAATTTTACTTAGCAAACATCTCATTGGCAACAGAAACTTTGGATCGATTATGGCTGTAAGTCAAGGAATACCTGTATATCTTTCCACTGCAATGTATTTACTTTCCAGTTTAATGCTTTCCAGTGCTAACAACCTAACCTCTCCATACTCCTAAGTATATTGTTTTGCGAATTCTTTAGGTTGACCTTTATGCTCTTATCTTCTTCCTCACTTGCTTGAGGATTCCAGACCCAGGACTGCTGTCCTCTCTTTTCCTGATCTCACTTGCTAGCAGCTAGCAAGTTTCTACTTTTAGCAAATGGCCATCAGTTACAACTGTTACCTGGTCCTCTTGGTTTCCCTCTGGGTTTTCTGTTGCCCATAACAGCACTTAACAGGTAGTCCTCAACATATGACCATAATGGAGCCTATCCATTACGGTTGTATGTCATGACAGCCATAAAACAGGTCAGGCACATAACCAACTTGATTTGACAATATTGTTTTTTGCAATGATCGTTAAGCAAATGTGGAGTCTTAAGAGTAAATCCATGTTTCGCTCTGGGTGTGGTTTTGCTGAAAACCAGAAATGATGGCTTCAGGCAAAACCACCATAAAAAAGGGGGGTCACGTGACTGTGCATCAAACAGTCATAAATGTGCCCGTGTTACTGAGCATCTGAAGTGGGTTCATGTGATCATGGACGGGGGGGAGGGGCAATTGTTGGAACTGTACAACCATAAGATCCCCCCTTTTCAGGTAGGCCGTAATTTCAGTCAGAAACTACCTGTACTGTCATCTCTTTTCTTGACCCTGATGCCATCTCCTGCCTGACTTCTGTACAGGTAGTTCTCAACTTACGACCACAATGGTGCCCAAAATTTATGTTGTTAAATGAGAAATCTGCTAAGTTTTGCCCCATTTTACAACTTTTTTGCCACACTTGTTAAGTGAATCACTGCAATTATTAAGTTAGTCACACAGTTGTTTAAGTGAGTCTGACTTCCCTATTGACTTTGCTTGCCAGAAGAATGAAAAAGGGGATCACATGACCCCAGGACGCTGAAACCGCCATAAACGTGAGTCAGTTGTGTTGGAAGAAAAATCCGGTCAGATTCCAAGCTGGGAGATAAACGCTGAAGAAATGAATTGGAAGCAGCTGCATGAGAGGAAGTCTCCATTTTATTTAGTTTCCAGAAGCAAACTGTGGCAGTTTCTGAAGTGACTGACAAAGTGGGGTTGGAGTAGGTGGATTTTTATGAATTCCTTGGGACTTTGTGAAAGGAGATGCCTGTTCTTGTGTAAGAATGTGTTTTTTAAATAACTTATTGACTGTTGGACTCTTGTCTGGCCCTGCAGGCAATGGGGAAATCTTTTTTAATCTTATCTCTTGGGTTTTTTTATTGGGAGTTCCTCACTGTCCTTTCTTATGAGTAGAGTGTGGCCAGCTTTTTCTGACTGGATTAAAATCTCAATATCTAAAGAGATTTAAGATCCTTAAGAGTCCTTTTTTAAAAAGAAATACTTTACTCATATTTCATCTACATTTCTTTAAAGTAAATTAAAAGAAATATTCTTAATTTCTTATTTTTTATTTTGTATACTTTGCATTTTAAACAGAAATAATACATATGGATGTTTGTGTTTCTATTCTATATATTCCCAATGACCCATTGGAATTTTACTTTCCTATTTTGGGAGATTGTTCTTTAGTATGCTTTTTTGTTACTTTGATATTTTTTTTAAATGTCAATAAAAAGAAGACTTTGAGCAATGGATATTTCTAGATGATGGTCCAGCACAATCAGATGGATTTCATTCTGTTTGAAACATGATTTGGGGGGCACCTGAAGTGGTAGCAGTAATAATGAACGCTTCTTATTAGCTAACAGTGATATGGCAGATGAACAACATAGCCCTTTAATCTCATCTACTGCAAGATTTCTTTAATTCAAGGTTCTATAACTTAAGATGGTATGACAAAATACTGGTAAATTGCTTAAAAAGAAGTATGAGTGTGTGTTTCTCTATATTGTGAAGTGTCCCCAATCTTTTTGGATCCAGTGGGTACATCTAAAATTCTGAATTGACAACAAGAACATCTACTGCTGGGGAAGTAATTGAGGAAAGTCAAGAAAACGACCACATGATTGAAGCTCCACCTTTTTTTTACATGTGATACATATTTTAAAGCATGGGGCTTTGACTGCATTGTCACAAGAAAACATCTTGACTTCTGTTATCCTCCTCCATGCCTCTGTTAACATACGCACACATACTACAAAATCATAGAAGCTAAGCTTGTGAGATTGAGAGAAACACATAGTGCTAAAAAAAGATATGAAAACTAATATATGTAGCATGCTTGTATATATGTAGCATAGGTAAATTAAAATCGCAAAGCTTAACCTTCCACACACTAGGCTATGGCAGAAAATAAATAGGCTAGCAGTAGATCAGGATCTTTACATCTATTTTTCCTAGGCTGGTTTGGGTCTTTCCTCAGTTTCTCAACTGGAGGATTTGCTTTGCTGGCTTACTCAATTTCCAGTAAAATGATATGTCCATCTGGGCCTTGACGTCTATAAACTTATCTTTGTTTTCTCAAAAAGTAAAACACTGCTAAGCAAAGCATCAGTTACTATTTCTTCTAAGCAAAGCACTTTCACACATCCATTTTAACCCTATCAAACAGTTTATATTTACGGCAATTTTTTCTTAAAAGTTGCAGTTTACAATAGCTGAACTATACAATACTTATCTTTAAATTTGAATATAAATGCTTATTTACAGTGTAAACATACATAAAAATGCAGATCTAGGCATTAGTTCTATATATTTAAATTATATGGCATAAATGTCTAAGATGACATGTTTATAATAACATTGTTAATGTATTAAACTAATTCTAAGATTCCTCATATCATTTTCTTTTCAAAACTTGTTTTTTTAACATTGACAAATACAGAATTGATTTGTCAACTTACTTGGCCATTTGTGACCTTTAATATCAGTCTGACATTCAGCAGGTGATGCTTTCTGACAATTTTATCAGGAAACAACCTCACCTGTTACATTTCTGCAGGCTATTTTGCTATTAAAGGTAGAAGAACAGAATTTTAAAAAGCCATATCTAGATTTAGTGCACTTTTAATTGTTCCCTTTTTTGTCATCTTAGAATTCTCATTACTTTTTCATGTGCTTTATCTTATTTGCTAATGTATGTTTGTTTATATATAGCTGAAATTACATTTGTCACTATTGTTCAACATTAGTCATGATGCATGGGACTACTAAGCATTGTAGAGTGATAATATCTAAAGGGCCACAAGTCTTTCCCCCATGATAATGAAAAACTACTCTACATAATTTCAGTTCTCTTTTTCTGTCTCCTGCTTCTTGATTGAAGTTATCTGTCCAGGAGAAAATCCAAATTGCACACTGGATCTGAGCAGGGAAGTACAATTCTCCAAGAGCCAAAGGTCAAGAGATTCCAAAACCAACAATCATCTTGTTAAGCTTGAGCTGAAGCATGTTCTTTCTTCATGCAGGTCCTCACATTCTCCAAACACTGGGATACAGCAGAATATTGGGGGAGATATACAAATCAGGATATTGATGATACTACACCCTGTGTTGATAAATAACCTCCCCCAGTAGCTTCATACAGATGTTAAACAAAAAGAGTATAACAAGATGGTAAAACCCTGAGGCACCACACCACACAAACTAGAACTAGATTGCTCCCCTCTAAATATCAACTGAATTAGCCTAGGTGGTGTTATCCAACCAGGAGAGGCAAATTGCTGTATATCCAAGCATATAACCACCCCTGTCTGCTTCTGCAGGACTAACAAACTCATTCCAGATCATTTGAGGTCAACTCCATAGGGTTGATGGAATCCTTGAAAATGTCCAGAATCTCAGGGATAACCATAGCCACTCAGCCACTTCTACTCCAAGGTCATGGCTGGTGCCACACCCAAAATCTGTATGGGAATATTTTGGAGAGGGGACACATTCACCCTGTGCTTAACTAAGTTTCAGTAATGCATGTCAGCTCAGTGCTCTTGTCCATTATTAAACAACAGATGAAGTGAGCATTTGTAGAGGGCATTGAAGAACAGGAGGAAGAGCCTCTACCAATGCAGCATTCATATAGGTGGCGCTTAAGCCCTTTCCAAGGAACTAATTTGAGAAAGACCTCTCCCTAATTCATATAAAGTGAGGGAGAGGGAAGCCCATTTAGACTTACAAGATTCTGTTCTGTAGAGCTGACCTACATGGTATTAGATTTTTATCTGCTCTACCTTACAGATGCAAGAGCCTTATGAGAGACTGAGCTGGCAATCAGAAAAATAATAGAGTCTGGTGTCACCTAAAACTTGATAACTGGCCATTGGAAGTGAGTGCAGAAGGCAAGAACACAATGCCAATACAAGGCACTACATCATCATTCATCATTCATCCTCACTGCTACTGTATATCCCATTGTGCATCACCATTGCAATGTTCCAGTCTGTCCCCAACTTCCCCACTATATTAACTCTCCTCACCTCTGTTATTCCCCCCCCCCAGGCCTAGACTCCATTCAGTGCTCACCCTCTCTCCACAGGCTAGACAATTGAGCAACTGTATACTCCTGACTAGCAGTTAACATACATTTATTATGTTTCTTTACTTGATATACATTAATTATGGCAATTGTCAGTTTACAAGAGGAATAGTCTGTTTATATCTGCCTTTCACTATCAGTATCAGTATATAGACACATACATACTAAATGGCATATATTATAAGCATATTGAATATCCACTAGATTCAATCATAGAAAGCTTTATTTATTGTCACATTGCTCATATTTGTCCTGGAAATAACTTTACTTATACACATGGAATCAGTAGCAGGAGAAAAAAATTGGTTTTCCTTAAGAACCTTTTTGTTCTGTAGTCACATCATGCTGTGCAACAGGCTCCCACTCACTTCTTGATAAATAGCTTCCAGAAAACTGGATTACAGAATAGAAAGGGATTATGTAGGAGGACAATAATCTCTTCTGACTTTTCTTGGAAGCTTTTTACTAAGTATATAAATTACCATGTAAATGTGAATTTCACTACATCCTAGTAAGCACTCTGGCTCTAAGTATTAGTCAGATAGTTTCCATGCTATACTATGGAAGAATAAACAAGAAATCATAGAAGGAAGCCTCTTATCTGTCTTACTGGAGCCTAGAAAAGTCACAAATCAACAAGCTGGAATCAACAATGTAGATCTTATTTTATTTTTTAATCAAAGTGCTTTATTAAAGAAGGCAGAATAAGCAAAAGCATAGGAAGAAGGCACTAACTGGGGTAAAAAAATAAAATAAATAGTACATAAATACCATCTTGATTACTGGTTCTTTAGTACAGGTACATAGTAAAACCATTTACATTTACCCTCTTTGGGCTATCAAAAAATAAAGTAATAAGAGGCAAGATAAAAATCTAATAAACAATTTTATTTATTTATTATATTGTTTTCATCGTGCCTTTGTTACTTTATAAGTAAATCAAGATGTTGAATATGCTTAATACACCTTCTCTCTTATTTTCCCCAACATCAACTATGATGTCGGTTGGGCTGAGAAAGAGTGACTGGCCCAAAGTCATCATACTAAAATGTATGTCAAAATTTATGTATGGGTAAGTTCCTTATTGCTATGGGTGCACATAAAATAACCTATAGTTTGGTGATAGTCACATATTATGTTTCAGTGAATAATTACAATGAAAAAGCCAGAGATGACTTTCAAGAAAAACTGCATTATTCTGAAGGAACGTAATTCAGGAAGGGAAAAAGAATATTCTTGAAATGATATGAGTGAATGGGTGGGAATGAGATGAGATGAAAAATGTGTCAGCTATTTGGAGCTCCAAGAATGAATGAGAATGATGACTAATGAATATATCTGCTTAGAAGAAACTCCGTTCTGAATGCATGATTTAAGCTTAACTATCTATTTATACATGAGTACACATGACAAAATAATGAATTGAAAAACATGATTGATTTTTTATTGTTTCTCATGAATAACTGACAATGCATGAAAGACAGACCAACTTTTAGTAAATTCAAAAGTACATAGTATTATTCATGGAAATAGAATGTTGAAATGTGGCAGAAAGTTTGAAAATGAAGTTTTGTGAAATGTTGAAATGGCCTGAAAATGTGATGAGAAAAAAATGCATACAAGGACCTGACTGCTGTGAGGATGAGGAATACACACACACATACACACACACACCAGTATGCCCAAAATGTACATACGAACTATGTAGTCAAAGAATAAAGTATGCTTTTGATTAAAGTAGGCAAAGGAAATACACAAGGAAATTGATGTAATTTAAAATTGATTTGATTTCAAAGGTGATGACGAATCCTAAAGAGCAAGTATCCGGCAGATGAATGGAATAAGATATCAAATATATAAAAATATGAAATGGTTTGGGTTGAATGAATGCTTGAAGAACTATTTAGAGATTTGTATCGGAATGGTAACTAAAGACTGAATTAAAACGAACGCTATAAATGTTAGTATTTGGGAGAAAATGATGATGAGGAAATGATGTGAGAATACTGAAAAAAACCTCAAGCGAGAAGATGAATTTGTGTCCCTTGATAGAATGTTTACTAAAGATGGGAAAATGCATAGAGACAGGATAATGCATGAAAAAGCTACTACAACCAAAGTGGCTGGCATATGATCCTTTGCAAGGGGCAAATATTTGTTTGCAAATAAGAGAGTGCTGCTGCAAATGCCTGCAAATAATCAGAGCATGCTCCTGCCTGCATAGCTCTAACCATGGAAGGACTGATGAGGTGTTCATTGATTTATCACTGCCAGGGAGGTCTTGGGAGCCTTCTGACCATTGAATGGGGATTACCAATTTTCTGACCTCTTGAAACATCTCTTGGCAATTCTCCTTTTCATCATGCATAGTCGTGGCCACATACACATCCAGATTACCATATATCCATTAATATTCTTTGAATAAATTGTAAGCAGGAGGCCTAAAAATCAGATCAGGTGTGCTTTTTCCTGTCAATTTGTTTTGACAGGCACCTAACTTTATACATTTTAGCATCACAGATTAGAGAAAAGAAAGGGCAGAAGAGAAGCAGGATGGGGGGGACCTCTTAAATATTCCTAGTGTACTTAAGTTGTATGCTGTTGTCATGCATTCTCACCATCTGTTGCAAAGACTCTTAGTAGGGTGCTCAGTCAGTCTCTCAGACGCAGGATCAGATGAAAGACTGATAGTGAGAAAAGTAGGAAGCAACAGGTCCTTCTGTTCCTGGGAGGCAAAACCTCAAATCTTTTTCTTCTTCCTTTTTTTAACTGTTCCCCCCTTTTTTAAAACTTACAGTGTGATATCACATCTTGTCTCTCAGATAATCCCTCTCATTTATTTTTTTATCCCACTTCTTCATATGACAGATGGCATTGCCCTTTTTCTCGCAATTTCTCTACCTGCCTAAGTGTGTTGTTGTTCTGCAATTAACTTGTAACAGCTGGTTGGTTGTGATGAGTTACAAGGAGTCTCTTTTGACATGTTCTAATCTGAAAAAGTATCAAAGGGTAAATAACAGAATAACAGAATTGGGAGGGACCTTGGAGATCTTCCAGTCCAATCCTCTCCAGTGATGGAGCGCTCACTTCTGAAGGCAAGCTGTTCCACTGATTAATTGTTCTAGCTGTCAGGAGATTTCTTCTTATTTCTCGGTTGGTTCTCTCCTTGATTAGTTTCCCTCCATTGCTTCTTGTCCGGCCTTCAGGTTCTTCAGGAAAATAGGCTGATGCCCTCTTCTTTGTGGCAGCACCTCAAATATTGGAACACTGCCATTCTGTCGCCCCTAGTCCTTCTTTTAATTAATTAAACCAGACAAATCCAATTCCAGCAACCGTTCTTCATATGTTTTAGCCTCCAGTTCTCTAATCACCTTTGTTCTTCTCTTCACTCTTCCTAGAGTCTCAACTTCTCTTTTATATTGTAGCAAGCAAAACTGGATGCAGTATTCCAAGTGTGGTCTAATCAGGGCATTATAAAGTGGTACTAAATCTTTATTTGATCTTGATTCTATGCCTCTGTTAATGCAGCCTAGGACTTTATTGGTTTTTTTTGGCAGCTGTAAAAAAAGAAAAGAAAAAAGGGTAAGTTGTCCTCTTCAAAGCCAAGCAGAAATTCATGCTTAACACATCTATTTTGGCCAAGAAAAGCTTCCTGGCATATCATACAATCATCAATCACTGAACCATAGTACAGTTTAACATGCACATCTCTCTGCCAACAGATTTCATTTGAGAACAGGACATTCCAAGTATGCATTTGACATATTATGGCCATGCAGTACATCAGCGTGCAGGGGGACATAAAAGCAGCACTTGTCTGCAACATTTTAAAAGAGCAACATCATATGATAGCTGCAATGGCTTACATGGAAATGAAGTTTTAGATCTTAATTACTGCTTGATTAATGTCAACATCTGGTAGCTCTATGAGAGCTATGAGAGCAAAGAAGTAGATTGACAAAGTAATAGTTCTGTATGTAGAGTGATATTTTTTGACTACCAATAATTTTGAAAGTACACCATTAGGAAATGAAAGAACATTAATACTTCCAAAATTATTGCCAAAATTAAACTGCAAAAGATATTGCTGAAAATAAATAGTGCATACATAAAGTAAGTTAGTCAGGTTTAAAATGTTCATCTGCAGGAAAGCTTTCTCCAACCTTACTTCAGGCTCCATAATTCCTAATGAAACCTCATGCATCTGGAAAGTACCACATTGGAAAAGGCTATCATAAGATACTTTTTATCACACACTGTTGACTGGGTATATAAATATGAAAAATATACAATGTATATGCATACCATATAAAATTCTGCTTAAATTATATATCGGAGAAGCCTGTATCTCAAGCGGAAAATTTCCTAAATTCTATAAGAGATACTTTCCATGTCTTAGAGAAACCCAGTAATTGCTATAAGAAATATCAAATAGAGTCTATAGCAGCAACTTTGACAGTGGGTACTAAATCCCAAACATAATATAAGGGTATTTATAGTCATAGAGAAGTTATTAAATATAAAGGAGATAATTCAATGACCTCAGTATTCTCCATCTTTTGATAGTTTTAGAATTCTCCGGGGGCATATCATTAGTACATCTAATTTCATATTATATATAAAGAAGCAAAAGCTGATGTTTTTAATGAAAGTTTCCAAATCATAGCAGGGAAATGCTTTAGAAATTGGAAAAGACCACTTATTTATTTGACAATTAGACACAAGTAGGACAGGAACTGCATTTCCTTCTGCTGGTTTATATTATTGTTACGTTAAATTTTATCATTGAGACTGGAGAAATAAAATTGCTGTAAGCCTCACTCTCCTCTGGAAGTTCAGAAGTTGTGAGAGTCTAGAAATCAGCTAGCCAAGCTCTAGTGCCAGTAAATCAATGCCACCAAAATGCTAGATCCAAAGAATTACTATGCCATTCTCTGAGTTCCAAGGTGGTATATAAAAGAGGCTGAAAAGAGTGTTATTTTTCAGAAACCACTTCAATCTCTGTCTTATAAAGCAGCAAGTTCCTCCCTGGCTTGACTAGCAGTATAACGCTGATTCCCAGGAAGATTATTTCTGCCAGGGTCCCGGCCCTTCAAATTTTGTCATTGAGCTATTTCACAGCAGTAATAGTGTTGAGAGCTCATAGGCAGCAGATCAGAATGGCGTTGTAAAGCTGAAAAAAGTTGTAAATATTCCTTCTGTTTCAGCTTCCCTGCCAATGTGAGCCCTGCATCACAACAAGCAATCCTGCTTCCTAGGAAAAGCTACAAAAACAAAAGTCAGCTGAAACACAGCCATAACTTTTATGATTCAGTAAGCTATTAGGAGTGAATTGGGAACTCATATATTCTCTTCCGTTGTGCCCATTTTTGTGGAGTGGACATTCACACTAAGCTTAATTTAGTGGTGCCATCAAACTTGATTATGGCTAAGTAGGATTCTGCCTTAATCAGTTTTGACTTTGGCTGTTCCTGTAGCATTGTTTAAATGTGTACGATATTTATAATCTTTGTGTTAAGGATATAGGCTAGACTGTTATTTACAGCCTGAATTGTTTCATAGCAAACACACTACATTCAAACACGATTTACAAAACTCAATTCTTAAAAAATAAAAATCAGGATTCAAAAAGTATGCTTCAAGGTATTACAAAAATATACTGTATGTCAGGGGCCCCCAACCCCGCTCCATGGACCGACATCGGTCCGCAGCATGCCAGAAACTGAGCCGTGCAAACAAGCCGTCCCCTATTCCCAGGATGCAGGCAGCACACAAAACCACACCCCCTTCAGTCTGCGGAAAAACCTTTCTCCATAGAATGAGTCCCTGGTGTCCAAAAGGTTGGGTGCCACTGCTGTATGCAGATGGACCCCAATGATCAGGGGCAGGTACTATTGCCCTTAATTATTAATGTTCCTGGAGTCATCTCTCAGCAGAGCCTCCAGGCTTCCTGTTCCTTCTCTATACAATTTTAGATTTTAAAACCTTAAAACATTTTAAACTCTTAAACAGGAGGTATTCTCTTAAAGCATCACCCATTTGTATGCCTACATAAGCCCCATTCATCTTAGAAAGTAAACACATCACAGCAACACAGTTCTTTGGAAGGGTATTGAATGCCCCAAAATAAAGACAAAGATTAACAAAAGCTAAAATTTTCAGAGGATGATATTCTTTTGAATCATATGCCTAGTCCATGGAATTGGACAATTGGACAATGCAACTGGATTTTCTGTGCCCTTACTATGGCTAAAAGACTGATCATGCAGCACTGGAAAGATAAAAAGTATGGCTCCATTTATTTAATAGATTGAAGATACTTGCCACTTATGAATGGATTGCCAATAGACATAGATTTTGTATAGACAAGTATAACAAAATACGGGACTCACTTATACAGCATACAACAGGTTAAAAAAATAAACATATTAGAAATATACACGTATTTGAATATTTGCATTAGATACGTATAGAATTGTCACTGCTATTATAATAACACATATTTTTCTTTGATGCATTTCTTTCACTTTTTGTTAAAGTACTTTTTGTGTTTTTTTATCTCTTTTATTTGTGTGTGTATGTGTGTGTTACTATTAACAAGCAATAAAAATACATTACAAAAAGACAAAGGTAACCTCCTGCAATAAAAAGCTTCCTGAAGGCTGAACCAGGACCTAGTGAGGAACCTCATCCATATTCTGGGAAACAGTTTTTTTTTCAGGAGTGGCCTTACCCATTAGAGCAATCACTGTATGAATAGACAAGCCTTTCCCACAGCATCACAGCCAGTTTGTTTTAACTGCCTGCAAGCCTTTTTCTCAAAATTCGAAATGATCCTGCTGGCCTGAAAAGCTGTTTAATTATGCAGTATAGAAGCTGTGCAGCAAAGCATCACAGGCATTCAGAATTTCAGCTTTGCTGTGTGCAAAGTGAGCCTTTTTGATTAAGGTTAAATTGTAGATCATCCTCTCTTTTCTAACAGCTTTTAATGGTTTTTGTTTTTTTCTTGACTAGAACTGAATGATGAGGCTTTAAAGGTTTGTTTATGGATAAGATATGGGAAGAAGATTTATATCTTTGGAGAAAGTGATGAGCTATATTATAATTGAGAGGAGATGAAGAGATGATAAATTAATTTCTGTA
>JANHFO010000958.1:203616-216383 GCA_032468095.1 Pareas carinatus
TTTGTAAATAGTTTTTTAAAGTTCAATGTTAAATTTTCCATGTTTTCTGTACACCGCCCTGAGTCCTTCGGGAGAAGAGCGGTATATAAATTTAAACAAATAAAATAAATAAATAAATATATTCATGCTGGCAGCATGACTACAGAAATGTCTTTGGACAACACTGGCTCCCTTGACTAAGAAATAGAGATGAGCACTGTTGTGTAGTCATTTCTTTAGGCATGGAATACACCAGTTGTAGAACATAACACAGGTTTATTTGAGCAAAGCAAAGGCATATCTTATAGCAAGCTTAAACACGTGTGAAAGCCCAACAATTCAGCTGCGCAACAAGCTTATAAACAGTATGGCCACTAGGAGGCAGCCAATAGGCAATCAAGGTTTTTTTCACAGGAGCGACCCCCAGAGACAGGCAGTCTGAGTCTACAGGCCTCAGCTACTCTAAGGCAGTTTACATTGAGCTCGATACATTACAAGCACCACCCCCTAGAGTTGGACAGAACTGGACAGGGGAAAACATTACATTTATCTTAGTAAACAAAAATTTCATGAGCATTATGATACATGTAAAAAACATTAGAGTCAAACCACTTTGGGTTTGCTTATTGCTGGAAACAAAGGCAGATCTAAAAGCAGGTCTAAAGAGAGAAGGGATTATAGTCCCTTTGAACAAATTTATACAAATTAAAGTTTATGTGATTGGATATAGCAGCAAGGCATTTGATTGGATATAACATTTCACATGCCTAATTTGATCTGTGAGACCATTAGGTTACAGCTAGTCCTAAGCTTGCAACCATTCATTTAGCAACCACTTGAAGTTACAACAACACTGAAAAAAATGACTTCTCATCAAGCTTTCCTTGCAGAATCTAATTGAATGATTTGAGAGATAATGTTTAAAATGAGTAAGAATAACTTTTTTTTAGATCTCTACATGATTTTTTTCTCATATTGTAGACTACATTCATTCTTCAACGTTCATAGAAAAAATCATTGTTAATTGAGAAGATTTTGCCAACCATTTGGAGGGTTTGCAAAGGCATGTCAATTATCAATGCAATTCCAGATGTTAACCTCTTAAGTAATTTTTGCATGGTTGTCAATCAAACAAAAATTAGCATTCGTAACCAGTTTAGAAACTGGCTCAGTGTTTTGAATGTAACCCTATCATTGATGAATTAGTGTCAGCTTTTTTAATGTATAAAATGATATATGAATTACTGATTTGAGATAATATTCCTTTGTAGAATCATGAAATTTCATGTTGCCAAAAGGAAGTTTAAAGAAACTTTACGTCCCTATGATGTCAAAGATGTTATTGAACAGTATTCAGCAGGTCACCTGGATATGCTGTGTAGAATTAAAAGTCTTCAATCTCGGTAAGAGGAAGAAAAAGTCCTTTTATGAAGGAGTCTCCTCATGTAAAATCCTTTTGTAGTATCACATAACCTGAGTCATATATTTCAAGACACTACATTTTTTGTGGTAGTCATATTTCTTCTCTTTTTCTTTGCTGTGCCTTTCTTTCCTATAACCTGATTTATATCCACTAAAAGAGGGGTCCCCAGCCCCCGGGCCACAGCCCAAAACCGGGCCATGAGCCATTCAGAACTGAGCCATATGAGCAGCAGGCGAGTGTGCGCACAGCTCCACTTCCACAAGAGGTGGACGCTCACGTTCATGTGCAAAATTTGTGCAAATGGTGCTTACATGCTTCTCACACAGAACCATCCCCAAAACAGAAAAGCTGGGGGCCACCACATTAACACTTTTGTAGTATTATTAACCTTTATCAACTCTGACCCCTGGAAAGTTGATATTGGCTAAAAAGAAAAATCTGACAACATCAGTAATTCATCTGTAACAAAGATACAGCAGAAACAAACACATTGATTGATCTAAATAGTTTATCCAAATGTGGCAAAGACTAATAAAAATTATCACAATGGAAAGTATTAAAAATAGTCATGTTAATATGTCTGCCTTAAATAAAAATCTAAGTATACATTCTCCCAATAATTAAAAATATAAATTTACTTAGGCCCCAAATTATTGCCTTTTGAAGCCTTATATGCATATTTCTATATTTAATTATCTTGCAGGGTTGATCAGATTCTTGGAAGGGGACAAATTACCACTGATAAAAGAAGTCGAGAGAAAAATACCGTAGAGAATGAGACAACTGATGACCTCAGTATGTTAGGGCGTGTAGTCAAGGTAGAAAAACAGGTAAATACAGCTTAAAGAGCATGAGGCTTCTTTATGTCTCTGAACAACAATTTCAGGAATAAAATTCATTGTTGGTATTTGCTAGCTAATTTCCATTTTTTCATTAATTAATAACGATTGTACAAAGGTATTTTACTGAATTCCAGAATGTCAGTGACATTTTGTACAATTGTATCATTTTGCTACACAATATATACAGAATAAATATGAATGGCTGCAATTCGCATCCTATCGTATCTTATTCATAGAAATATCTCATGAATTTCCATGACTTTAGTATAATTTATTAGGAGCCACTTGGAATGAATGACTTGAATCATGTAGTAAAAAAATGCATGCAATGATTGAACAAAATTCATATTTTTCTTTGCAAAATGTTATTTTGTGATTAAAGATTGTATATATATAATCACACATAACTGTTATGTCATACTTGATGAAATATGTCCTGTAAGTTACAAATATTATTTTAATGGCATAAATCTTAGTTTATGAACATCAACGATCCTAAATATTTTTCTTCTTCTATCTTAGGTCCAATCTATTGAATCAAAATTAGATTCATTACTAGACATTTATCAACAGGTTTTGAAGAAAGGATCTGTGTCTGCATTGACTTTAGCTTCGTTTCAGATGCCGCCTTTTGAATGTGATCAAACCTCTGGTTATCAGAGTCCTGTAGATAGTAAAGATTTGTCTAATTCTGCTCAGACTAGTGGATCTGTTTCCAGATCAACCAGTGTCAACATGCCATGTGGCCTACAGCTTATATTGACACCAAATGAATTCAACACTCAAGCTTACTATGCCTTTAGTCCAACTATGCATAGTCAAGCCACGCAGGTGCCAAGCGATGGATCTGTAGCTCTGTCCGCTAATAATGCACTAAACCAAATAAATCAGACATCTAAACCAACAGCGCCCACTACATTACAGATACCCCCCTTTTCATCAGTAAAGCATATCAATAGGCTGGAGCCTATTAATTTTATTCCTGTTAACACACAGGAAAATACTTCTGATGTCACCACTTGCCTTGTTGCTTCAAAGGATAACGGACAAAGTGCACGGTCCAGTGTGACAAAGGATCTTTCATGGAGAAAAAGCCTTGATACAGAGAGTGAACCTCTAGTCTCTGTGAAACCAATAGTACAAATGGATATAGGAAAATCACTGTCGGTACAAAACCTTATACAGTCAACAGCTGAAGAACTGAATCTACAGATTTCTGGAAGCGATACCAGTAGTTCAAGAAGTAGCCAAGAACTATATAGCAAATGGAGGGAATCAAAATTATTTATAACTGATGAAGATTTGGAAACAGAGAGAGAAAATGAAACTTTTGAAGCCATTACCCACCCATTAGTGGAAACAACTCTCTCTACTGACTCTCTAAGGACTGGAATGTCAAGATCATCTCAAAGTATTTGCAAGCCAGGAGACAGCACAGATGTTCTCAGCCTTCCTCATGTAAAACTTAAATAACATTTTGTTGGTTTTGTTCAAAGCTAAATAATCCTTTTGATCATACATATAAAGGCATGGACATTTTGAAAACCCTTTAATTATTTTTTTAAAAATAAATTAGTCCAGAAGAAAGGTACTTGTATGAGTCCATATATTTTAGTTGCATGTAAATGCATGTGTAGATGATGGGAAATATTCTAATTTATACCTACAGTACACTGGCATTTTCATTTAGTACAGCAGGTATAAATGAGTTACCAACGAAGTTCACATCACTTTTATTAAAGATTTGGAAACCATTGAGTTTCTACAGCTCATAAGTAAATTTCAAATAATAGGAAAGTAATTTTGTCACTGTTTAAAATAAAAGCTATTTATGACCCGAATTAGATCATACCTATGTTTACAAGGAGGAGGGAAGGAGTACTATTTGCAGCTGCTAGTAAGAGAAACCCACAGTATGAGATTAGAAAAGGCTGCTAGGTTCAAGCTAAAATTATTCAGCTATTTTAGAAGAATTTTTATTTCTATATTCATTTGAAGATGTAGGTACAGGATTGAATCAAAATATTTTGCACAGCACTTTTTTTAGATTTTTGTGACTCAATTATTACTACTTACTACTCACTACTACTTCTTTACCTTCTCCTTCTATGAACTGTTCAAAATTCCATCATGGTTGATCTTCAATGTGAAATTTTCTCCAACTTTCTAAATTCATAGATGATCTCCTTGTGGATCTTAACTATTTTGCTAGAAATTCAGCAAGAAATAGATGCTCCCTTGCAATGTAATTATTATTTAAATTATTTTCTGTGACTGAATGATAGCACAATGAAAAGTTAGCAAAAAGAGAAAGTAATGGATGAAATGGGGAAATAAAATAAAAATGTAACATAAGAAAGGAAATAGTAATTATAATAGACTATACAACAAGGTTAGAAAAAAATAATTTGTTTAAAAATGAACATGTGCAGGATCAGAAGAGGAATAAAGAACACAGAAAAGGGATTTATAACCTTATGAATTAAAGTCTGTTTATCTCTCCCCTCAAAAAAAAATTGTCTGATAATCCAGCCTGATCTGATGGTGCTAAGCATTACCTGTCAGGTACGTATTGACAAGAGCTGAAAGTCTGGTCTGGTTTTAGTAGAAGAAACTGAAAACTAGGGCCTCCTCCAAATATATTTCTAGAAATATTCTCTTCCGAAATCCAATTTGTACTACTCTATGATACAGCTATGATCTAGCAGATTTTTGTTCTTCTTCCAGACTCTCCTTTTACTCTTGACAATACCAGGAAACAATACTAAACAAGATTATAATTTCATAGCTCTGTTTTGCCACTGAATTATTTTAAGAGCCTAATGGTGTTCTAATTGCTCTTCCTACTGATAGCCAAATTTGCTACTGTATTCATTATTGATGTTCATCCACCTACCCCGCCAAGTACATTCAGTATTTCATGAGCAAGATGTCTTCTCTTGATTCCAGAGGCATTCCATAGACTGACATGCTACTAGCTCAGTGTCTTGAGTCAGTCATGCTCTGAAAGTGAAGTTATACATCAAAATATCACAAGAGTCTTAATCATGATTAAATGCTGCAGACTGAGCTGCAAATTAAATTGTTTACTCCATTAATTTCTGCCTCTTTTTATATAGATAAACTGTCTGGATGTTAACAATCTTATTCTGTGAAAGTACTCATAAATTGTAAAGTGTTTGTACTATTTCCTTCATATAAAGCTGATGAATGCTATTCGAGTTTTGGTTTGGTCAAAGCTCATATGATAATTTCCATGGGAAGATCTTGAAGCACACGGCCAGTCTTTATCACAGAATATTTTATTTAATAATTTCAGTCTTGAAAGTTGATGGTGATAGCATATTCCACATTTATAGTAGAAACAGTTCCCGAATGTCTCAGAACTAAGCTGTCCTTTTCCAATTGATTCTGTCTACTCCAGCTGCCAAACCAAGTGAAAGAGGGGCATTGGTGAATTGTACACAAGTAGTCCTTCGCTTACGTCTATAATTTTCGTTGTAAGCAAGGTGGTTGTTAAATGAGTCGCACCCAGTTTTATGTTATTTTTGCTATGGTTGTCAAGTTAATCACACAGTGACCTAAGGGTCTGGCTCTCCCCCCTCCCCATTTTGCTTGTTGAATTAGGAAGGTTTTAAATGGTTTAGGAAGGTTTTAAATGGTGATCATGTGACCCCAAGATGTTGCAACCATCATAAAATACATGTAAGTTGCCAAGCACCTGAATTTTGATCAATGGCTGTTGGGGATACTGCAATGGTTATAAGCACGAATACCAGTTGTAAGTCATTTTCTTCAGTGCTATTTTAACACTGAACAGTCACTAAATGAATGGTTAAGTCAAGGTCTACCTTTAATATGGTTGTTTATTGGGACAAAACAGTCTCTGCCCCTCTTCCCCTGTGAAATTTGAACCTACAGCTACTCATTCCCTTCTCAAATCTGGCCAATCTACAAAAACTACTTCCAAATAGGGGTTTATGTGCTGTGTGTCCTGCCAAAGATATTTTAAAATATGGCAGTATTATCTCTAAAAGCCCTTCCCTCTTTCAATGTTTTACAGTGCCTTTTTTATGCTTTATGCGCTATTAGCCTAAATTTGCATTAGCGCTTATCAGAAGAGCTAATGCAAAGGAACAAGGTGAGCAACTCATTCAGTGAGAAGTTTCCCTTTCTAAAGATACAAATGAAAGAATTATCCTGCCATATATCTGCAGGGAGACCTGCTTTCAAACAGAACTCCATTTCCAATGTCAGCAGAGTAGGAGCTTGCAGTTGGTGATTTTCTGCTGTTGTTGCCTTAAATGGCTGAGTCTTCATAATGTTAAATATGCATACAATGATGTCTGTGAAACTGAATGGCTCTTAAAGAGACACCAATCAGGAATATCTTTACAAACTTACAGCTAACATTTATATTACCCCAGCCCCTTGTTCATGGGAAGATCTTCAGATAATGTTCCAAAAAAATCATTTCCTTTTTTTAGCTGCTAATTATTTTAATGAATACATGTAAATTTTAACTTGAATGTTAAATAGGAAAATAATGTTTCAGGCTGTATCTTCAGGCTGGAATTCTTATACATAGTTGGAATTCTTATAAGATTGAAATCCTTTTTTCTACCAGAAGTAACAAAATCAAAATTTAACAAAAATCCTGATTAAAGTATTTACTGGGCCCCCTGTTATGCTCCTATCTGCCTAGGAATCTTCTCTTTTCTTGTTGAATATTACTATGATAATAAATATGCAGTTAGGGATAAAGTGGGGAACAAAGTCAGTATTTCCACTAATATTCTAAGAGCTTTACAGTATATTGTACAATGCATTGCTGCATAAGAAAACTATAAAAAGAACTTCACAAAATGGGAAAAATCTAACCTTTAAAAACAACTTGGGGGTTACAGTATAAATCAAAGATGGAGGAGCTTTTATCAATCCAAGCAATTTCCAGGGGCTGACTGTAAACAAGTGTACCACTCTGCAGTGCAGAATAAACCGGCCCTGAAATATTTGGGGTCTGGAGGCCTGGTCATCCTCGATCTATACAAATCCTTTAATTTTGCAGAACATGCTTTCAGCCTTACTAGCTAGACCAGACAGGATGCATGACCAGATGAGCTAATTCTACTTTATTGTTAAGCTACATTAGCAGAATCTTCAGCACGCTTGAAAGTGCAATTCTCCCTTCGTTTTGCTTTACAGCAAGAAACTAGGAAGAGTCTCTTCAGAGCCTCTTATACAATCCATTATCCAGCTGCAGACTATGCGGTCTCTCATGTGAGCATTCCCTGGGCAGCGTTCCTTGACCCATTCTCCCAAAGTCTTTCCCATATCCCGTTACAATACAGCATTCCTTGCTTGAAGATGGAATCAAACGGTCTTTATTACATCCTTACAAATACATATATTCTTCTGGTTTATATTTTTATTTAAATATAAATAGCATTTTTCATTATAAAGCAAAGACCATACACTTTTACTAACACTGGTCAACTGTTTATATATGTTTACAAGATTACATAAATCGACTGCTGTCATTAAATAGTGTGACAGATACTTAACCGTCTTCTGTGACTAGGCAAATTATTTTCCCTTAAAATGTGCTAAATCTGGATTCAACCTTACTCCTAAATAAATATTCCTATTTGTTTCCTCAACATGAGACTTGTGCTCATTTAAAGTATAGAAGCTAAAACTATTATTTTTGCTAAGCATATCTTTAATTTGAAAACGTTGGTACTCCAATTATTTCCTGAGGAAACTTATGTCACATATGTCACATTGACTCTGAACATTAATGTACAAAATACCAAACAGGGATAAAGGGAATGAACTTTTTTTACAAAATGTTGAAAAAATGTAGAATTTTAAAGACAAAGGAAATATGTAAGCAAAAGAATACAGAAAGCTGAAGCCGTTTTCTCCTATTTGAGCTACAGTGAGTTAAACGGAACTTACTTCCTAGGGCCTAGGTTGTACATTGTAGACAAATATGCAAAATGAGAATCAGCTGAATTGTTCCTACTGAGACATTACACTAAAAGGTGATAATTAAGCAAAAGGATTGACAGAAAAGTGGAACTGTTTTTTCTCCTTTTTGCAGCCTCGCGGTCATAAAAAGGGAGTTAATGTACTCTTGAACCGGCTTTCAGTAGAGATGGAAACTGTAGGTTTATGTCGCATTATGTGGTACTGTATATGATGCAATGTGACCCGCCAATGCTTAGAATTCCATCCTAAACCTAACAGTATTTCACCAATAAACAGAGATATTTGGAATCAGGGTCCTTAATGAGACCAAATTTAATCTGTTTAGGTTTTATGGATTTTACTTGAATTACCTGCAGCACAAGTAATTTGTTGTTCAAAGATATTTTATCATCCAATTGGAGGAACTTCACTTTTTCAATATACTAAATAAGGCAGATGTCTGGAATAGGGAATTAATTTTATTTCTGCTCTACCATCTCATTGATAAATATTTTAATAGTGTTCAGATTAATTGCAACATCGAGATTGCTGTAACTTTTTAAACTGTTCAACAGTATTTACAAAGTTCTCGGTCATTTAATTGTCTACTTATTTCCATAAGCAAAAATGCCACTGGCAGTGCCATAAAGTGCAAGCCTGGTCCAGAGAGCGAGCGAGCAATGAGAGCGATTGGTTGTCTAACAATGGTAAAATATAAAGGACATTTCCAGTGATGTTAGAATGGCTTCAACCATCACAATAAGAGTGTTCATTGTAATTACATGATAAAATGTCCATATTGTTGTTAATAAAATCGATTTTAACTACTATGATTAATGTATTGTGTTATCTTTAAGAAAAAGTAGCAAAGCCTGTGACCTAAATTCATGTGTTTGAGTGATTTAAACTTGGCTGTGTGGCTGAACTAAGAATATGTTTAAAAAGAATTCTTGCCTAGGGGCTGTGGTTTGGGTATCTTCTTGGACATGGACAAGAGCTAAGACCTACAATTTATATTGATGCTGAGAACATCTTGCTATCTTTCTTTTAAAAATAGTTTTATTTAATGTTTTAAAAACTAAGCTAGAAACTAATACAAGCTCCTATAAAATAAGGAATAAAAAAAGAAAAAAATTGAAAAGAAAGCTAAGAGTGCAGGAAAGAAAGAAAAAGTAAAAAACCAGAAAAAATACAAAGAAGTGGCTTCTGATCTTCTTTAAAACAGTTACAAATGGAGTTATAAATCTAGCTCCATCTTTAAAGTTACTTTGCCTCTTCTTTCTATAATTAATCCTATCTAATCATGAAAACAATTAATTCTAAGCTTATTTGTTCTTTGTTTTATGCAAAAAGTCCATAAAGGGTTTCCAGTCACCAATAAACAAAAGATATTGAGTGTTTTCTGATCACAGAAGTCAATTTGTCCATCATCTTCTCCAACAGTTCTTCCATTGTAGGTATCTCTGAGATGAGCAGTTTAGAAATAGGAAATATAAATACCTTGTGAAACCTTTCCAATTTTGTGCACACAATAATCTTGCTGCAGTTATCATATACAAAAAGAAAGTTTCATGACTTTTTCCCAACTACATGTTCATCAGTCTGTTGGAAGAAAAAATCCACTCTGGTTCCAAGCTGGGAGATAGAAGCTGAAGAAATGAATTAGAAGCAGCAAGAGAGGTCTTTATTTTTTTAGTTCCCAGAAACAAACTAGCAGCTGTGGTAGGTGACGAAATGGAGTTGGGGAGTAGGTGAATTTTATTTTGAGGGCTTTTTGAAAGGTGCCTGCTCTTGTATAAGAATGTTTTTTTAAAATATTCCAATGGTTGTTGCTAAAAAATTCTATGGGGTCATGTAGGGGCCATGGCTAGGCAGGTAAAAGGAGAAATACAAATCCTAGTCTGAGTTAATCTTGTTAATTGCTTTTCTTATCTAGAGTTTCTAACTGTCCTTTTCCTATGGGTGCCCAGCTTTCCAAATGGATTAAAAATATACATATCTAAAGAAAAGCTCTTCAGATCTTCTATAGCAGGATGGGGGCTACTTTCCATCCTCAAGATGTCTCCTCCAGGGGACATATTCTAGGCTGCCTCTTAATATTAGAAATAAAGAATATTTTATTCTGGGAAGGGAGGCGGGGAGGGCTTCCCACAAGTCTCAAAGAAAGACCTCTATTTCAATATTAATCTTGAAAAATCTCTGGCTCAGTGTATATATTTGAATCCATAATTTTCTAACATTATTACATCTCCAGCAAGCATGAAAAATATCCCTTCTTTTGTTGCACATTCCCAACATAAATCTGAAGTGCCTCTATACATTTTAAACATTTTTTCTGGTGTCATATACCAGCAGTACCTCATTTTATTAAAATTATCCTTAATATTATAAGACAATGTAATTTTCAATCCTTTTAACCACATATTTTCCCATTCTTCAATATGAAGAATGTTTAGTCCACTTTATCAAACTTTTTTGTTGTTCTGTTTAAAATCTCAATAAAGCTTTATACATTTTAATGTTTATCATCTGTACAAAATTCTATTTCAAACTCACTGTTACAATGTTCAAAACCGTACATTCTTTTGTCTACTTTAAATCTAATAACTATAAATAAGAAAAACATTGGCAATTTTATCCCTCTGCCGCCAGTTCTTCTTTTGATTTTATTTTGTATTCCCCTTGACAAAATTCTAATATTTCACAATATTTAGTCATTTCTCTTTGCCTAATATTTCTCGTCTATAAAGAATTTCTTGTGCTGAGAGCCACACAGGTAATTTTGGGTATAACCTGGACAGAAATGCAGAGTCCATATACATATCTAAATTTTAGTAAATCATCTTTGATATAATTTAATCATATTGTCCCCATAAATTTAAGGTTTAGCATATTTGAAAAGCAAAGAGCAACTCTAGTTGAGTGCCTAGCTGAGTGAAGTTCCCTCATAACTTACTGTCATTCATTCATTATTGCATTTGTCTAGAAAGGCTGAATGGCAACATAATTAAAATGCTTGTCATCCACATCTTTGGTTCTGATGCCCTTGCAGTCTTTTGAAATGCCAGAGATATTGTAACTTAATTTTATTTGAATTCAAATATACATTTGAATAATATACTAATAAATGGGAATAATAAGTTGAAGTATCTTGGATTGTTCAACTAATGGCTTTGGGTTTTAAAAATTATCAGATTTGTTTCTTATGATTTAAATTCAACACAAAAAAAATTAGGAACTACTAGATCACTCAATATTTAAAGAAGTATGGCTGTCATTATTTATATGCCAGAAATGTAACAAAGAAACTTTGGTGTATTCATGCATACTTATAATTTGTCAGATATTATGCTGTGATGACTCAGATTCCTCAAAGAGAGCTAAAAACAAAATATGATAAAGTTTTATTTAGATGTATTTCAAAAATGTGAAATCATTAAACTATACTGGTCAATTTTTTTCAAAAGTTCTGCTTCCTGAAAAACTTTTGATGTTTATGACAAACCCCTTCAGACTTCAAACTGAACACAAATATAACTTCAGAATGACTTTCTCACATAGGAATCTTGAGAAAAATGAAATTAACTTTTAATAAATGTTTAATAATTAAATACATTTTAATAATGTATTTAATCACATGTCTCCAACATGTTTCATGAGTTCAACAGGGCTAAAAATGTTTTTCTGCTCAGTGTCTGATGCATCTCGCAGTGTCCAACAGTCACTCAGCATTAAAGAATTCCAGTTGCCCTGATATCATTTTCCATTGTGGCAATATCCCCATGGAATCTTTAATAACAGGCTGCATCTAGATTTTTGAGAAAGAAGTGTGGATGCAGAAAATGAATCTTCAGTGACATTTTGCACTTCAAGATCTTATATACTGTAAGATGTTTGTCAATCAACTGAATGTAGTTTGGTGCTCTGTAGTTGCCAATAAAATTTTCAGTGACATCCTTGAATGCTTTCCAGGCAATTTTCTCTAGTCCCACTAACAGAACTTCAAGCCACTTGAATGGCCATTTCTTTTTAATATAATGAAACTCTCTTGCACAGCTGTCCCATTCACATATGTAACAACAGTACAGGTAGTCCTTGGCTTACCACCACAATTGAGCCCAAAATTTCAGTTGTTAAGTGAGTTTTGCCTCATTTTACAACCTTTCATGCCACAGTTGTTAAATGAATCACTGCAGATACTAAGTTAGTAACACAGGTGTGAATTGAATCTGTCTTCTCCACTGACTTTCCTCATCAGAAGGTCGCAAAAGGTGATCAGATCATATGACCCTAGGACACTGCAACCATCATAAATACAAGCCAGTTGCCAAAAGCCTGAATTTTAATCACATGACCATAGGGAGGCTGCAACTATCATAAGTCACTTTTTCCAGTGCTGTTGTAACTTTGAACAGTCACTAAACAAACGGTTGTAAGTCTAGGCCTACGTGAATACTATTTTTTATGTTATCTGTACACTGCCCTGAGTCCTTCGGGAGAAGGGCAATATATAAATTTAAATAAATACATAAATAAATAAATAAATAAAA
>JANHFO010000967.1:15535-26918 GCA_032468095.1 Pareas carinatus
CCTGTTGCTTGTTGTTCCGTAGGCCCACCTCGTCGCCAGTGTAGTGTGGGTGCCGCAAGGAACGAAGCGAGGCACAAGCTGAATCCAAGTCTTTATTAAGGTATGGTTGCTCCACTAAGAACTGCAGGAACAAAGGCGGGTTGTTCCTTATATTGTCCTGGCAGGGTGGCAGTCTGCCAATGGGGGGGCTGGCTTTTCCCGCGCTGGCTAAGCCCTCCCCCCGGACACAACAGAGCCCGTAACAGTTAATGTAGGCGTCTGGTTAGTTTATTTTATTCATTTGTAATGGCTAATACTTGCAGATGCTGACTTAGATTCTCTTAGTTTCTATCTCAATTTCCAACTCCACATGTGTGATAAAACAGATGGGTCAGATTTTGACAGACTGCATTTGCCTTCTTGCTGTGTGTCCTCCAAATGCATGGGCTTTTGCTGGAGAGGACACGGACATTCAGGTTTCTGTGACTCTGTTTTTTGATAATTCATCAATGGTCTTCAAATCCCTGAGCTAAAATTCCAGCATTTATTTTCATTGATTTACACATTGCAAGCTTTTTGGACTCAGGCCTCTGAGTGGAAATGATGCATATCAAAATACCAAGTATGTCTCTCACCAGCATTAAATGGGGACATAGGTTTGAGGGAAGATAGAAGTTGTGTTCAGTAGCTCCATGCTGATCAAGTCAAAATTTCTGTTTATGCATTTCTGTGTGTGAGAATGCATGAATATGTCTTCCTATGTAATTTTGTCCTTTTCTTAGAATCTAAATTCTTGGTTGTTTTTTTATTCCTTAAGAAAACTCAACTTCTTGTTAATGTAACTTTAATGTTCCATTATGAAGATAAGATTCTCTCTATTATCTGATGAATGCATTGTTAACTTCATAAGCAACTGCCATCTACCATTTTTCAACATTCTCACACCGTTTCTTTCTTTTTACATTTATAAACATACACACAGATGTTAAAAGTGAAAATTAATTTACTTTGAAAGCTAAAAGTATAGATGGAGCCCTAGTGAAAATAATTTATTACTCAGAAGGCCACTAATTGGACTCCCATGATCTGCTAAGCAGTAAAACAATTTATATTTTGAATATATCCAGACATTTTACTTAATAAACTATGGATAAATAAACCATGGCTTAGTACTAACTGCAAACCAGGGCACTCCTAGCGTTCAGTACATCACCATTTCTCAATTGCATTCTTCCTAAAATGGTATAAGATCTCCTGTCTTAAGCAAGGGGTTGGACTAGAAGACCTCTGAGGTCTCTTTCAGCCCTATGATTCTATATTCTATGTTCTTATTGAGAACTTTTTAAAGGTAACCAAAGCATTTTATGAATATACTCTGAAAATCTGCACAGAAAACTAATGATTATTTTAAGCTATTTATTTACTGGACTAAGTCAAAGGTTAATGCATATTAATTGCGGATCCCTTTTCCTTGTTTGACTCTCTGCCGCGTTTGAGAAAAATATTATTATAGACTGCATATTTTCTATCTAGACGTTCAGTGCCAGAAACTCCTACCTCTTCTTTCGCGGTGATCTTAGCATTGTAGCAGTTAGAGGAATATTTTAAACATCCTACAGTAGGTGGCTTTCAAGTGACTCAGTGTTATATTCTGAAAAGAATACATGAATTTTCAACCCCCTATTTATAGAACACCTGCCATGAAAATCTACAAAGGTACCATCTAGTGAAAAGCTCATCCCTGTCCTGCAGAGCTGGGATTATAGAGTATGAACTGTTTTCTGACCTAGAAACACTTTTTTCCAATCGCGTGCTTCTTTTACCTCACAGATGCAGGTCACCAGCTGTATGGATAGCTGCTGCAGTAGTAGAAAAACGACAGATCAATTATTAGAAGTGTCTTCCTTTGCTTAGAATGGCTCTCTCCGTTAAAAAGGAGAGGGAAAAGGACAGCAGAGCCATTTAGAAAGGGAAGGGAGAAGCTGCAGGCAGAGTATCAAACAGCACTGCTTTCTGGCTCCCAAGTTATTTTCCTATTACACAACGATGAGAAACAGGCCACACATACTACTGGCTTGTCTGTGTCTCTAGCAGGGTTTCCCAACCTTGGCAATTTTAAGGCGGGTGGACTTCAACTCCCAAAAGGCTGGCTAGGAAATTCTGGGAGTTGAAGTCTACCCGCCTTAAAATTGCCAAGGTTGGGGAAACCTGGTCTATAGGAATGAAGATAAAAATCGGGATATGAAAAATGAGTTTCCTTGAAGTCATCACAGAGTTCCAGAAATTGCATGGTGCTATTTGACGGCAATGCTCCCTTCCCCTCTTGATCCTCTTCAGATTAGGGGAGAAGAGGGAAATGAGAGTAGAACCTTTAAAGTAAACTTTAGAAAGGGGATCAGAATTCTTTCATTTTGTTAAGCATCGGATTAAGAAAAAGAATAATCGTTCTTAGGTCATTGTTCATAGGAATACCTTAGGGTGAAATCATGCCTCCAGTATCTTTAAATAGCACCCACACAAATCCAAAAGCAAATTAAAAGCATTTTTTTTTAAAAAGGAGGGGTTGAACCCTTGGCAGATACCCCATCCAATTATATTATTATATTATACTATTAGCTTTTGCATTAGATGTTGATAAATCACATGTATACCATGATTTGGAAGTTATTTTTTAAATGTTATTTAAGGGGGAGAGTTTGGGGGGGGGGCGGACTCCTATGTCTTGTGAGATCATGTAGTAGCATTCGTCATTCCAAAAGTTGCTAACTCTGCTCTATCAAACTAAAGGAACTCAAATATGTTGAAGTGATTTTCTCTATTGGATTATGAAGGAAGAATCTGTCTACAAAAACCAGTATCAGTTGCTTTGACACAGACGCTACACTTCACAGGCACTTTGATCTTACCTTCAGACTGCTTTTGATTAGCAAAATTTGGCCTACCTTAGAAATAGACACATCTGATTTATTTATTTGTAAAATTTATATGTAGAATTTATTGGCTGCCCATCTTACCACAGGGTAATTCTGGGTGGATTTAAACCCTTAGGGCATTTTATTTATTTATTCATTTGATTTCCATAGCTGTCCATCTTAATTTTATGTGACTCTAGACAGCTTACAATAAAGCTGGTTAGGACTACTATCGAGCGGTCCTAACCCATATCCTCAAATAATTTAGGCCATCAATAAACCAATGGAATAGCTTGCCTCCTAAAATTGTGGGTGCTCTATCACTGGAGATTTTTAAAAAGGGACTGGACAGCCATTTGTCTGAAATGGTATAGGGCAGTGATGGCTAACCTTTTAAGTGCCCGGATGAGTTGCAGCTAATGAGTCTCGGCTTGTGACATCATTGCCTGGCGCCACTCTCTTTCTGAGCATGCGTATGCCACTATGATATCATCACCTGGCGCCACTCTTTTGGAGTATTTGCATGGCCCCATGACATCATCGCCTGACACCGCTACTCCTTTCTGAGCATGTTCAGCTCTGGGCTGATGTTGAGGTGACTCAACTTGTGTGCCAGCAGAGAGAGCTCTGCATGGCTGCTGTGACACACATGCCATAGGTTTGCCATCACTGGTATCACCGGTCTCCTGCTCACGCAGCGGGTTGAACTAAAAGACCTCCAAAGTCCCTTCCACCTCTGTTATAGCAATAACATTAGCAGACATATATCGCTTTATAGTGCTTTACAGCTGTAAGTGGTTTGCAGGGTCAGCGTATTGCCCCCAACAATCTGGTTCCTCATTTTACTGACCTTGGAAGGATGGAAGACTAAGTCCACCTTGAGCTGATGAGAATTGAACCCCTGGCAGCTGGCAGAATTAGCCTGCAATACCGCATTCTAACTCCTGCACCATCACGGCTCAATTAGGTCATATCCTGGAATAATTTAGGTCATCAATACAATCATTTCATAACCATCTAAATTAATCATTTAAAAAAAATAACTCCACAACTTAAATATCTTATTCAGGCAATTATTTGACTAACCATACTTCACTATTTTCCATTTGCTCCTTTCTACTATTGGACATACATGCACCTAGCCAGCTGTTTTTCAGATCTCTTTTGTTCTCTTACAAGTCCCCAAGCAATTAAACTTCTTTAAAAGTAAAAGCTGAGATTATTCAATGAAGTCACTCAGTTTGAGGGCACAGACTGCAGTTATGACTGTGCATATATATATATATTTACCCCTTCCCCAGCAATTTTTCCAATTTTTCTACTGTATTAAATATTAATATAATCTTCAATGATGCAGAAGCTGTTTTTATTTAAGAAATAACACAAAAATATATAAAAGAATAGACTGGGAGCATATGAGAGCATTCATTCTCTTCGACAAAACAAAAGTAATAATACTAAGCTCCATCATTTACAGGAAAAGGAGCATAAATATTGCATATGCTCTAAAGATAACTGGTTGGCATGATGTCGAGTCCATTGTTCTGTCAACATGATCCTCTTTGACAAGTAAATGGATCGCTTTACTGCAGCCCCACCTACGGAAAAAATGTTACCTCGGAAACTTTGACGGGGGGGAGGGCCACAAGACTAATGCATTTGATTTTCTCTCTTGCTACTGCAACTCATTCAAAATCATTGCTTTCTTTTCTTTCTCTAGTATTCTGATTTCTCTAGTATTCCAGTATTCTGGATTTCTTCAATGTTCTGAGGAAACATCACGTTTTCTTCTGAAACTGACAAGAGATGTTGGTATTATAACCAACTCATTCTGCCTTCACAGAATAAAGAAGTGGCACTAGACATGATAGATATAAGTATAGATGGTCCTTGACTCACAACAGTACATTTAGTGACCATTCAAAGTTACAATGACACTGGGAAAAGTGAATTAAGACCATTGCAGCATTCTCATGGTCACATGATCAAAATTTATTTGCCGTTGACTTTCTGGGTTTACTAAGTGGAGAAGATGGAATCCTTCCTTAATCCTTCCTCGGGAGGTGATACTGTATTTAAATCAATATTCTCATGGTTGCTGAAGAAGACTATTTCAAAAAACAATCGCTTGACTTTATTATTTATTTATAACTAACAAAATCTTCTGTGTTCCCTATTCTGGTACATATAATGAGAGCAAGATTCACCTTTTGTTAAATTATAGCCAAAGAAAACCACACGAAAGCATAATTCATTTTATTATAACCTAAGCAGTATAATATCCCTATAAAACTATTAGAATATCCCAATATAACTGTTCGAATCCAGCCATGGTATCTGAATTGACTCTGGACGTTGGAAATGGGTAGCACTATGATTAACTGGTTCTTTTCCTTCCTCCAGAGCCAGTTCCAGTCAATATGGATCGAAGGGCAAAGTCCCTGTCTTGAGTTCTATGAGGTCCAGTAAGGTTGGGTACTTTATCCACTCGTTAACATCTACATAAAGCCACTGGGACGCCTCATTTGGCAACACAGGGCGAGATGCCATCGGTATGCATATGGTGCTTAGCTTTACATCTTCACCTTGGCCAACTAAGTGATGTTGGAAGCCTTGTTTTGGTGTTTGGAGGTTATGGAAGTTTGGATGAGGAACAACAGGGTTCAGATCAATATTTGAAAGGTGAGTGGTCTTATTTTTAGATTCCCCCACCCCGGCCAGTTCTGGGAATTTCCCATCTCTTGCTCTAGATGGGGCTGCACTAAGCCACATAAAATTGGTGGCAATTTGGGGGTCCTCCTGGACTCACATTTTCTTTTACAAGTGGTAGCTGTGGCAAGGAGAGTTTTTACACTGTTGTGTAACAGTTACACCCATTCCTGGACCAGAAAACTCTGCTTATTGTCATGTTATAGAGAGTTTCGTTGACTATATACTTTAGGATCACTAAAAACAGTGCATCCACAAAATGAGTCAGATCACTGTAAGTGCCATTATTTATTACACCAATTTAAATACAATAACACTGGCAGAATATTTTAAAACTTGATGCTACTTTTATATTCGTCTAAGAAAATGCCTCCTCTTTTAAGTTATATAACTTTGCCACAATAACATCTGAGGAAAAAGAGATAATTATATGGGCTGTACTATAATTATAGAAAACACGTTCTACTTTAAGAAATTCTTCTAGCATAATCACTAGAGAAATCCAGAGTTTTATAAGGCTTAAAAATATAATTTGACTTTGGATACCTCTAAGCTTTGGAGGACAAATTTTGATATAACAACTATAGACACCAAGCTGTATCTTACCAACTAGATTTGCCAAAGACTAGAAAACCAGACACTAACATATGGAGCCTTCTTAATTCAAAAACAGGATTTTGATTAATCATTCATTGTAAACTCTTCTTGGTTAAATCAAAGGGAAATCATAACTTCTGGAGTGTGGGATCAGTCTCCTTGTTTCTAGTTTTTTCATTGACTAGAAATATTACTGGGGCTATCTTTTCAGTTTTAAGGATTCTGAATAAATTAACTTTGGTTAGTCGGTTTTCAATTTAAATAAAAATTTTATATTGCAGTTGATGCTTGTTAGCAAATATTGGAAATCAAGAACAGTTAATACTAAGATTGCTGACATTGCTCTTCTGGGAAGACATGAAGGAGAAATACTCTTTCTGGAAAAGTGAATATCTCAGAAGTATGATTGTATGTTTTTCAATAGCTGGTTCTAAATGTTTTGCACTTAAGATCTTAATTTAAGATATTTGGTACTGTATCTTCCTCTCCAGAAAAAAAATGCAGGGAAAAAGAACAATTTTCCTCTGGATCAATTCACATGTGCCTGTTCATCTCTTAGTGAAATTAAGACTGCATTAAATTTGTGAATGGTCATCATAAATAAAAAATCACATCACTTTGAATGCAATCATTTTAATGTTTGGTCATGTGGAAAGTTTTATATCAAAAGATATTTTATTCCTTATACTGTCTCCATCTTCCCTTACACCTTAACAGAATCCACAATGGAGACGTCTGATGGACAGCACGACACTGAAGCAAGAGGCCCGGGGAGCTCCCAAGCCAAATTGCTTGATACTTCATGGATAGGAACCGTTCTTTGGATAGAGTCCAAAGTTGCCCCATAGAGGCAACAGAGGAGAGGGGATGTTCTGCCATCTCAGGGAAGGTGGTGACCACCCTGAAATCAAGAAGGAACCCCTTTGAAGATCCACGGAAACAGTTGCAAGATGCAGCATCCAGCCGCTGAGGAGGGGAAATGAAGTGGTTTGAAATTCAAACTGAAAAAAAGGCACAAATTCGACAACCAGCCACCTGGGTGAGCTTTAAAAATTCCTACTTCAAAAGACTATTGTACCTGATTAATAAGAAGATTTTAAAAGAAAAAAATTCCTGGAAAGAGGGTAAAAAAATGGCGACTGAATGTGGAAGGGTTTATTAACTACAAAAGTATTCTAAACTGAAATAAAGGTTCTAGAAAGAAGAAAATAATTCTAACTAACATGAAACTTTAAAAAGGAGGTTTTATTTCCATATCTTAATATTGAAAAAGGTTTTTAAGGCTTTTAAGAAAAGACAAAGTAATAGATATCTAATATTGTTGTGTATTCAAAACAGAAAGTGACACCAGTAGTGAAAGTGGAAAACCTGACCTTGAAAGAACATTCTTATTTTCGGGGGAGGCCTTGTATTTCAGTGAGAGGCAAAACTGTAAGTAGGTCTTATTTTCAGAGGGTGTCTTACTTTCGGGGAAACAGGGTAGATGGATGGATGGTTGGATAGATAGGAATGGATAGATAGATAGATGATGGATGGATAGGAAGGGAGAGATAAAGAGAGAGAGAGAGAGAGAGTTAGGACAGATAGGCAGGCAGGCACAGACAGATGATAGATGGATGGAGAGAGAGAGAGATGATAGACAGAAAATGTTTCGCCCAAAATAAGACCTAACCACATAACAAGCCCCAAGGTGTCTTGTGAAGCGAGGATTGACGCAAGACCCAGCCTTATTTTCGGGGCAAACGCAGCGCCTGAAACGAATCCCCGCCCTGCCCTCTCGGTTTCGATGTCCTTCATGGGCACCGGACGGGTCCGGCCAACCGCCCCAGGCGTAAGGTGGCCTCAAGGCTGGCAGCTCAGCCGCCCCGCCAGCGTAGCCGAGGGCCGGCAGACGCCCTGACCATCCGCCACGTAGCAGTTGGCAGCAGACGACAAGCCATCCTCGACTTAAGAGCAATCCGTTTAATGACCGAAGTTAACAACAGCAAAGGGGAAAAAGGGACAGCATCCCCGTGATCGCAACATTCGGACGTCTGGCCACCGGCTCATATTTATGACGGTGGCCGTGCCTCCGGGGGTCAGGCGATCCCCTTTTTGCGACCTTCTGGCGAACAAAGTCCACCAGGAAAGAGCCAGATTCGCTTAGCGTCGGCGTCGCTCGCTTCACAACTGCTGCGATTGACTTCGCCACGACGGCCGGAGACGTTCTCCAAATGGGACAAGACTCGCCTCGCCACCGTTTCGCTCAGGGCCACAAATTTTTAAGACTCCAATTGTGGTCGGGAGTCGAGGACGACCGGTATGTGCCGTCAAGTCGGCGTGGAGTTCCAGCCACCACGTCGAGGTTCCTCCGGAAGAACCTGTCCCTGGCTTCCAACCTAGCCGAGTCCATCTCCCTGGTCCTCCTTGTTGGATATCACCCGAACCTTCTCGAGAAGGTTGGGCCTTCACCTAACGTGAAGGTATCGTGAGCCTGACCGTTGGGGCTTTGAGTGAGGACTCGGGGGAGACTCCTTGAAGGATCCCGTCGGCCCGATTCCCTCGGTGGTCCGCTGCCTTTTGAGAGGTCTTCTCCAAGGCCCAACTCCGGAAGCATCGACGCTCATCCTTCTCCTGCTTCGTCGAAGTCCACCTGGGGGAGACCTCCTTTCCCAAATTCAGGAGAAAGGGAGAAGGTGGCGAACGCCTCCGACGTCCTTGGAAGTTCAGCCGGAAGGAGATCCCGCAGGATCTTTGGGATGCGTTTGGGTCTTCCCCCCAGGGGGCTGCTTGGGGGTCCTTGGGCGCCTGTCCTCGGCTACCAGTGATCCGTCCGATGTTGACGGTTGTAGCTCAGGAACTTGACTTGGTCTTTGATCTGGTTGACCAAGACCTGGGACAACCAGATGCCCACCAGCTGCACGGGAGGGGCAGGGGAAAGAGGGAGGGAAACACACCAGACCCACAAGTTGAGAAAAATTCACTCTATCACACCGACAAATGGGTGGGGTACGGGGGACACACAACCTGTCCCCCATCTTGGAGTTGGAAACATAAACAGGGGGACGAATTCCGTCACATCAGCAGAAATTCGCTAACCTGATAGTATTTGCAGTCCTCGACTTATAACGGTTCATTTAGCGACCGTCCCCAAGTTACAACGGTGCTGAAAAAAAGCAACCTAGGGCCCCCTTTCACACATACGACTGTCCCGGCCTCCTCAGGGTGACGTGATCCAGATTAAGACGCTCGGCAACCGACTCGCATTTACGACGGTTCCGCTGTCCCGGGGTCACGTGATCCCCTTTGGCGGCCTTCTGGCAGGCAAAGTCAAGGGTAGAAACCAGATTCACTGTGGCCAGAAGGGTCGTAAAATGGGGACAAAGTTCATTTCACCACCGCCTCGCCTAGCGATGGGAATTTTGGGCTCAGTTGTGAACGGAAGTCGAGGACTACTTGCACCCCACGGGGAGGTTGTTGTTTCTGTCAGGGGTCCCCAACCCCCTCCCCCCGATCCGTGGCTCAAGACCGGTCCCGTGGCATGTGTCGGCAACCGGGCCACGCAAACAAGCCAGGCCCCATGGGAGGGATGCAGGCGGCATGCAAGACCCCCCCCTCCGGGCCACGGAAGAACCTTCCCCCGTGAAAGCGGTCCCTGATGCCCGAAATGTTGGTGGGGGGCGGGGGGGGCACTGGTTCCTACGCACACTGTGAGCTCCTGCCGCAGGGGCAAAACCCTGGAGCCTCCAGTCACGCTTGGCCAATAAAGAGTTCTAATATTCTGATTCTAACATTCTAATTCTAATATTCTAATATTCTAATTCTAATATTCTAATTCTAATATTCTGATTCTAACATTCTAATTCTAATATTCTAATTCTAATATTCTAATTCTAATATTCTAATTCTAATATTCTAATTCTAATATTCTAATTCTAATTCTAATTCTAATAATTCTAATTTCAATTCTAATCAGTGACCCATATAAGGGAAATTATGCCTCCAGGGCTCTCCGCACTCAAAAATAGCCGACAAACTCACTTTTCATTCTGCTAATTATGGCAACAAGAAAAAACAGCCTGTCTTGATTTTATCCACTGCGGATGAAGCATGCTTACAAGAGAAGCCTTAAGCTGCTTCTCACTTGCTGTGCTCTGGTTAGGAAAAGGCAGAGGAGAAATTAATTAAGTCATGCAGGACCCTGATAATTACCTAAGTCAAGGCACACTTAATGGCGCACAATAACGAAGAGGCCTTTGGTTAATCCTCCTCCTTGTGAGTTGTGGTTGAATAGAGGACCAGGATGTGTGTTTGTCTCTCTGGGTGTGCGCTGTTGGATCTTGTATCCAGGTAGTCCTCAACCTACGACCGCAACGACCCCAAAGCTTCCAAATTCTTAACAGTCTTCTCTAAAGACGTACAACCGTTCGTTTAGTTACTATTCAAACTTACAACAGCACTGGGAAAAAAAAGTGACTTAGAACCATTATTCACACTTGCAACCGCTGCAGCCCCTCCCCCCCGTGGTCATGTGATCAAAGTTCAGACACTTGGCGGTTGATTCATATTTACGACGGTCGCCGTGTCCCGAGGTCACGTGATTCTCCCTTTGCGACCTTCTGACCAGCCAAGTCCATGGGGAAGCCAGATTCACTTAACCACCGTGTGACTAACAACTGCAGGGATTCATTTAACCCCCGTGGGCAGAAAGGTGACAAAATGGAGCAAAACTCACTTAACAACTGTCTCGCTTAGCAACAGAAATTTCGGGCTTAATTCTGGACAACCTGTGCTATATGTGCACTCTGTTTCGTGAAGGGGAAAAACAGCTGAGTTCAAACCATGGCTACTTGATCAACCTGCGTCCTTCTCAAGGCTGTAATACAGAAGATAGTTTGGCCCCCTAATGAGAAGAGGGGACACCGTAGAGAAGGCTGCGATGCTGAGAAAGGGGGGAGGCCGAAGCAGGAGGGGAGGGCAGAGGAGGAGATGGCTGGATGGGGTCACCGAGGCAGCAGGCATGAGTTTGGACAGACTGCGTGAGGCTGTGAGGGACAGAGTGGCCTGGCGGGCCGTGATCCAGGGGGTCGCAAAAAGTCAGACACGACTTAGCGACTGAACAACAAAGGGAGGGATAGAGAGAGAGAGAGAGAGAGAGAGAGAGAGAGAGAGAGAGAGAGAGAGAGAGAGAGAGAGAGAGAGAGAGA
>JANHFO010000967.1:66869-85823 GCA_032468095.1 Pareas carinatus
GGTCCAATAAACATGTGGTCGGGTTCAGCCGTCCCAGGATCCTGTCCAGGTCCTCGGGAGTCACAGCATCAAACTCATAATGGGAGGACTGTCTTCCATTAACTGGGTAATAGAAGTGATGAGTGAGGTTGGATAATTTCAAGAATGTATTAATAGTCTTAAATTCAGAAATACATTTCTTTCATGTACACAGATACATTAATTTTAGCTGGGAGTAACGTTGAACTTTGATAAGTTCTGGATTTCTTTAACACCGTCTTTAACCTAACATTAAAAAGGAGACCTTGTGTTTATTCTTTTATATGCCATCAAAAGGTACCCTTTTGGTTCTTGCAGAGCACTTGGTAGAATTTGAACACTGGTGGTGTTTCCATTGTATCTGTTTAAGTTAAATGAGACAGATACATGTGTTTTAGTAGGTGAAAGTTGGAAAATCAGGGGGGGAAATTACTTCAGTAGGCCCCGGGGGTCGTGCTTATTCATATACAGTTCTTCAGATCATTGCCCTTTTCTTTATTTTTCCATTCACTGAGGATCTTCAGCTATGGTTTATCCTATGTGTTATATTGCAGAGTTGAAGCTATTTATCAAGTGGAAATCAAGAAGAAGAAGAAAACCAGCAATTTGGCAGTACAGTTTTTGCTTACTGAACTGGAATCAGTGGGAAACACACGATTTGAAGAGGGCTCACCAAATGATGTTTGGTACAGTTGTTTTGCAGTGTTCTAAAATTTTAATCTTCGATCTTGCAGTGTTCTAATGGCTCCAAGTAAGCACCAGGAATAGAAGGGGTTGAGGCCACTGGCTGTGAAGCGTATCTGCATGCCTTCATGATATATCTAGATGCTATTACCTGTCTAAAAGCAGAGAAATTAACAGCAAGTCAGTCTTGGCAATAAGAAATGTAATGGCCTAGTAGCTTGTAAAATACAACTTTCTATGTTCCATATACAGCCTTGGCAGTTGGAACATCATAACAACCTATAATTTAAGGAAACTATTTTGTATAGAAAACAGAAGGGAGGAAAGTAACACAAGATAAAGAAAAATAAACATGATTGATGCAGATTAAGAGGTACTCTTGGTCAATCAAAAAGTAAATGAAGAGTGAAATACTGTAGGAGAATAAATGGCAGAGCTTGGAGAGTGGAGTCAATAAAGGGATCAGCCTAAAGTCTCTACATAGCTATAAGCATACTAAGTCCAAACCGCTATGAATTCCCCTGACCCTTATCTAACTTCTAACAGGTGCTAATCATTAGTTTAGAATGTTCCTGTGTGTAGCCATAAGCAATAAATCTGTTTAATTGGAACTTCATGTGTGATTCTGGTCTTTTGCACCTGACAACTATCCTAAATATCACTTTGGAGAAAAATTTTCAGCTTCCCCAATTGATTTTGCTTGTCAGAAGCTGGTGGGAAAGGTTGCATATCACAATTAGGTGACTGCAAGATGTTGCAACCGTCATAAGTGCAAATTGTTGTCAAGTGCCTGGATTGTTATTATGTGACCATAGGGACAAGGCAAGAGTTGTTACATGAAAAATGAGTCATAACTCAATTTTCTGAAGCTGTCATGATTCCGAACCATTGTTAAATGAACTGTTGTAAGTTGAGGACTACCTGTATAAAATAATGATGGATGTGGCCACTGAGCCCTTTTTGTTAGGAAAGATACAAAAAAAAATTTCCAAGAAGTAATTTACTTTAAATAATATGTATGGCAATAATTACTAGGTTACTTCATTCAAAGGAAAGCAAATCTTTCGTAGAAAATCGGGACAGAAAAAGTATATATAGTAGAATATCTCAGGTTCAATCTCTGCCATCTTCAGACAAGCATGCCAAGATCACTTTTGAACTCTGAAGGTTAATGTTGTTGGTCGTTGTAATCACCATTAGATGAACTAATGGTCTGACTTGCTGGAAGACAGCTTTCACTGTTATATTTTGTGCTCAAATCTATTACATTCAAAATAAAGGAATATAAATTTAGTGTAAGGTGATGATAAAGTTTGAAAGCAAATTAAATGTAGATTTCAACTGCTTTCTCATCACCTCACAGATACTATTTCAGAAATATTGAGGAATGAATATTTTATCTGAAAATAAGTATAATGATCTTCAAAATGAAGAGATTGTCTTAGATTTTATTGTAATGTGATTAATGGAGGGAGAGGTTTTTTAAAATTTTGTCTAATCTATTTGGGCAGGGTATCTTCCTATCG
Organism: Pareas carinatus; assembly: GCA_032468095.1. Classification (NCBI taxonomy): domain Eukaryota; kingdom Metazoa; phylum Chordata; class Lepidosauria; order Squamata; family Pareidae; genus Pareas; species Pareas carinatus. The sequence continues at coordinate 69,098 of JANHFO010000967.1, forward strand.
AGTAATTATAGTGACCAAAGTCCTCTTTCTTTACTACAGGTTTAATACATGCTATGAATTGACTTTATCCCGATTTTGTGCTCTGGACTTCAAAATATATGGCATCGCTGCACTGAAAGTAAATCGTGTCATTAGGGTGCACAACCGGATTTTGAGGCTGAATTTTGAGGAGAAATTCCAAAACTTTTTAGATAAAGAAGAGTTAAATGAGCCCATGTGAGTTGATTTTAAAGAAAATTAACGTAAAAAGATAATTAATTGAACTTCGGTTATTTGTGCTTTTATTGAGTGTGTTCGCTGTATAATAAGCCTATCCATCTGAAAAAGGAGTTCAGATTGCAGTGGGCTTACTGTAAGGATACATTCAACCCAATCAATATTATTACATATGAGAGCAGGAATATACTGTGATTTTATGAATTGTGTAGTTATTTTAGAGGAACTTGAAATTTAGGTGGTTTTTATTTATCTGGCTACCTAGTAAATTGCTTCATATTGATGTTATATTATTACACCATAATCAAGCATTTTACCAGTTAAGCACATTATAATCTGGAATAGGAATTTGTGTAAGAAAAGGGGTGAAGGGTAAAACATATGAAGAACATTTACAGGAATTGGGTATGTCTAGTCTAGTGAAAAGAAGGACTAGGGGTGACATGATAACTGTTTAAATATTTGAGGGGCTGCCACAAAGAAGAGGGAGTCACAGTCAGGATATTCTCCAAGGCACCTGAGGGCAGGAGAAGTAACAATGGATGAAAACTTAATCAAAGAGAGAAGCAACCTACAACTAAGGAGAAGTTTCCTAACAGAACAATTAACCAGTAGAACGACTTGCACCAGTAGAACGGCTCACCTTCAGAAGTTGTAGGTGCTCCATCACCCGATGCTTTTAAGAAGAGACTGGACAGCCAGTCTGAAATGGTCTAGGGTCATGAGCAGAACGTTGGAGTAGAAGACCTCCAAGTTCTCTTCCAACTCTGTTATTCTGTTATCCTGCAATCTCAATGTTTACAGTTCTTTCTCTTCCTGTCTCCCCTTTCTCTTCAGAAACTTCAAGAAGATGTTGGAGTATCTCTTCTATGTATCTCCCCCTGAAATACCCTTGAAGAAAAAGCAATTAATCCAAATTCTGGAAGAAGGCTTTCAGGATGCAAAAACAGTAAGTAGACTGTAGGATGTAACTCTCTTTTTTCCCTGTTTATGTCCTCTTATTAGGGAGCGTTTTATAAAAAAAATTATCTGAATAATAAAATGCATCATGAAACAGTGCAGATACAGGACTGATTATGGATGAATTGGTACTTCCTTTATTAAAAAGAAACAAAATGCCTTTCTATACAGAAAGAATAGAAACATTATTGAATAATAACATTGTTCCAACATGCTTCATGCTTTCTGAGGGGCAAGATGTGTTGTTTTATATTAAGTAACATTTACATTATTTTTGAAATGGTATGGTCTCAACGATATTTGTGCCTTATCACACATTCTTTAGAATTTTTATATTATTTATTTTAAAAATAATTATGCCTCTAGGAAATTCCAGTTGTGTGCATTACAAAAGCTAATTTTTGAAGTCTGAATAAAATTATGCAAATAGAAATTATGCAAATTCCTATTTTTACATTTCTTTGATGAAGAAATAATTAAAACTAATCATGCAACCAAACTAATCTATCTCCTTTTACATGTGCTTACAGATAGTCCTTGACTTATAACAGATCACTTAGTAACCATTCAAAGTTTTGACACACATCCCTCAATGCTACTTATGGTCTAGTTCTGGAGTTTTGGTCACAATCACATGACCACATTTTGGGTGCTTGACAACTAGCTCACCTTTACAGCCTGTTACAGTGATTTATGATGGTTTTTTGATGATTTCCTACCTTTTTAGTGAATTTCCAGCAAAAAGCACCTATAGGAGTGCATTGGTGTGCTTAATGGTTGCTGTAGTCACTTAACAACTGCTGCAAAAAGTCACACAATTGGTAAATCTTATTGGACTAGACTAAATAAATCAAGCTGGACTGGATTATTTGAACAGAACATTGGACTAGAAAACTTCAAGGTCCCTTCCAGCTTTATTATACTGCATCTAAGCGCCATAAAGACAAGAAATCTGCTGCATAAAAAAGGAGAAAAATACTGGTACTAAAGGAAGTGGGTTGGTTAGTCAGTAGTAAATCTTTTTCAGTTTTCGTGTAAAAGTGTTACAAACTGAAAGATCACAATCTGTAATCTAATATTTGTCAGTTTTCTCATTTACCCTTCTGTTCTTGCTTATCTGTTACACATGCTCATATGCTTGTTAATTTAAAAATTATTAATTAAATATTTGGAATGCTCTGTGTGACAGTGACAGTTAGATTAGTGAACTGTTGTTTTTTGTTTTCTTTTGTTATTTTAGGAAAATGGAGTTCTTTTACTCTCAAACAGTCTAAGTATCTGTGAACATCCAAGAATTGAAAACCTGGAAAAACAATCGCGAAGTAAAGAAAATTTTGAGGAGTCAATCAGATATGGTAATGTTTAAGATATTGCTGTATGGATTTAAACATAGTTTTAATAATGATTTATTTAAATAAAATAAAATAAAATAAATGAAAGCACCCAAGAGCCAGTAGAGATTCAGTTGATTAGAACAAGTGGTATGCAGATTTTGATATTGGTGGAGTACCCAGTGGCACATTATTTACACTGCCTGGAGTTGTACAAAATAAATACGAGGTATGGACCTAATAATACATGAATCGTATAAGAGTTCCATTGATCATGTCATAGATGTCTACATCATATTGCAGCAATTTAGGTGCCAGAAAAACCAGGTCTTCACCGCTTTTCAGAAGGCCAATTGGGTGGGTATGGTCTGGACTTCAGGAGGTAACTGGTTGCAGAGAGCTGGGGCAGCCACAGAGAAGGCCCTTCCCAGCAGGCCCGCCAGCCGATATTGTTTAGTTGACGGGACCTAGAGGAGACCAATTCTCAAATTTCCAGCCATTGCAGTGCCCCCACAACCATGTCATCCAGATGCTCAACAAATAGCCCAGTTTTCTAACCATCACAGCACCCTGTGATCAATTGAATGTGCGACTCTTCCTCCCAGTTTCCCACAAACAAAGTCAATGGGGAAGTCAGCAACAAATTGAAAATTGTGATCACACGTGGTCCTTGCTTAATGATCCTGGTGATTAGCTTAATAACGAGAACTGGGAATGTCTGGACTGCTGTCACTAAGTGTGACACATTGCTTAAGGAACAGAAATTTTGGTTCTAATTGCCATAATTAAGCCAAGACTATATGTATTGATGTTGGTTTACTATTTCCCAAAATACAGGTGTCATACTTCCAATACTCATTACTGAGAAACCACACTGGAAAAGGAGTATTACTCATCAGTTCTATAACTTCTAAAATGCAGGCTTGGGGCCGTTGATCTTGCTTTGCGATCTGGCGAGATCCGGCTATGAATGGTGTGAGTGTGCTGTGAGGTTTTTAAATTTTTTAAAATTTCTTGGGATGTTTTAGAAAGGGTTTTTTATGTGTTGTGAGCCATTCTGAGTCTTCGGAGTGGAGCGGCATATAAATTATATTAACAATAACAACAACAACAACAACAATGATAATAATAATAAGTACCACTTGTTCTCTGCCATGGCTAGCTCAAATGGTTGCTGAATGAGAAGTTATTAACCAAGGATTTCCTGTATAGCAACCATTGATCCTCCCTGAACTATTCAGTCAGCTTGATCCATTAACATGACTGCTTGAGTGAATCCCACAGCTTAACTATGTAAAATTAGTATTTGTGAATCCTGAATTCCTCTCCATTTAGTTTCAATGACCTCAATTTCTAACATAGGGAAAGAGGATTTAGCAAGGTGAGTACACATTTATGACATCATGTCTTCCAAATGACTCTGTTCTTTTGTAAGTCTATTGGTATCCAAGTTAGAATTGCAAGTTGTGGTGATTGTTCTGGAAACACTGTTTTTTGTGTTGAATAGTTTACTATTTCACCCATTAATAAAGCTAAAATATATGTTAACATTTTGACTGAAGTAGGAAGCTTTTTAAATACTTTTTTATTTTGTGGTTTGATGATTAGAATTCCAATAGATTGAGTTTATAAATAAGACCTTTTATTCATTTCTCAGGGAAACTTATAATTGCCAAAGTCTTTCTTGGACGTAGTACTGGAGCCCTTGATACAAGTCCAGTCACCTCAGCCAGTCATCCTGGGTTTGACAGTGTATACAAGCCTCGCAGATCGTCTCAAAACAGCCCTCAGATATCGAACAATGGAAGCGTGGATCCAGACAAAGCCAAACGTGAGTTAGTGGCTCCAGCTGAAGCTCCATCTCTACAACTTCCTCAAGACATTTGGTATTGATAATTAATAATAAACATGATTGATTTATACATGCAGATATATAAAGACTTAGAAATGGTTCTTATTTCTAAGTTGGAGAACTGGGCAGTGGAATCAATATTGTACAATAATTTTTGTTCTTTTCATAGTAGGTAAGTGTCCCTCACTTTGCTCATTTCTATCTAATAAATATGCGGTGTTATCTTCATATTATTTTAATAATAATTTTAAATTTATTTTTAAAGATTTATTATTAAAAGAAGAAATGTATTATTAAAGGAATATGAAGACAACACTACATATTTATTTATGCAGTGTTTATTTATTAGATTATTTATTATAGGTTTATTAAAGATTTATTATTAAAAGAATATGAAGACATCACTTCATATTTCTCCAAAGATTTTAAAACTTCTCTTCCTCCATAAGAAGAAAGTAAAGCATGAATAACCACCAGGTGGCAATCTAATCACACATATGCATACTAAATTCAAACAGACTCAAAAAGGCTTCTACTATTTTCAGCCCAGTCTTCAGTATCCTGCAATTTGGTCACAGTTATTTAGCCAGGATAAACAGATGGAAGCAGGCTATAATATGGAAATACGTAGTTCACCAAGATTTTTTTCAAGTATGATTCTATCATGGCAGAGTGATTTTATGTTTTATTCTGGCAGTAAATATTTTGAGTGAGCACCAAGAAGACCTTTGGAATCCTAGATAATAAAATTTTAGGAACATTCTTATATATTTTATCTGTATGTCACTGATTATTAGAGCCAGTTTGGTCCAGTGGTTAAGATACCAGGCAAGAAACCAGGAGGCTGTGTTTTGATGTTTGGCCTTTAGCCCTGAAAGCTAACTGGGTGACCTTGAGGCAGTCATACTCAACTCAACTCACCTCAAGACTGTTGTTGTGAGGAAATTAGGAGGAAGAAGGAGCATTTGATAAATTCACTGACTTGAGTTGTTTATAAAACTATAAAGGCGGGGTATAAAAATTTAAAAAATTACACCTCCCAGCCAGAAGTTTTCATCTAGGGGTTGTTTGAATTCTAATAAAAATATCCCCATTAACCTCTTCTAAGTTAAATTGTCTGTATAAAAGTAAAAAAACAAATAAGAGAATCAATATTGCGTCCTTTTCCTTAGCTTCCGAAACATGTTCTTCTGTGGAATGTAAGAATTGTGACTGTAGCCTCCGACAATGTGAATGGTTTGTGTTTGATCATGAGCTTGTTTTGCCAGAGTACGTCATTGAATTTGAGTACATCACACAGGTATGGAATATCTATTAGCTATTAGTTCACTAATTATGATTTTATTTATAGAATTAATTAGATTAACTCTGATTATGCAATGATATGCAGTCAGATGAAATAGATAATTTTGTTCCAAAGACCCTCACCTTAATACTGGATAAGACCTCTTTAAACGAATAATTATTTACCAGGGAACAAGCGGATAGTAGATTATTTAGAAAGATGAATGTGATAATATCAGGAACAGGAGTATATCTTTCATGATCAGTATTTATAGGTTTTATATTGCAATCTTATTATTTAAAAACATACAAACGTTTTTGAGAAAGACACAAAAATAAAGAAACTGTGTCAAAAGATACGATTCTTCTTCCAGCAACCTTTAGTAGCATTATTCTTTCCCAGCACTGTTTGCTTGATTTCTTTTCTTAATTCATCAGTTATCTTTCTAGTCCAAATTAATAATCTAATATCAAAAAAGAAGTTGTTTTATAATATATGAATACTATAACATACAAGGTGGCCTGAGTCACTTCTATGAAAAAATAAAGTTTAAAGGGGCATGTTAATGCTTGGTTTCATTTATAAGTATATGGGACCTAGTGATTGCAGTGGGGAAATGAGCAACAAAAATAGAGAGAAGCCAGAACATTAAAAGCCAAGAGTACAAGATTGTTGGACTAGATGCTCCCTTGGTTTAACCTAGCAAGGCTTTTATTAGATTTCCTCTGGAGTACCCATAGATTATCGACTGTTACAATTTATTATTAGTTTTGTTAGTTATCTTTTGGCAAAAAGGAATAATGTTGATAAGAGATTAAATTAAAAATGTTGATTTAATGAAGAGTAAATTCAAGTATTGTTCCATGCTAGCATGTTTCAAGCCGGTTTTAAATATCTTCCTGAACATCATTGTACATCCCATGGTAAAACAGAAAGATGGATATAAAGAAGAAACAGAGATAAATGTAGCTTGTGCAGCTATAACCATGATCAAGAGTAGGCAGGGTTCCTTTAACTCTGAAACTAAAACCTGCTTCAAGCCATAATTTCTGACCCTGTTAAGGGGGATCATCTTTAATTGTAATATTAGCACTAGCATTCTGTTAAATTGAAGCTAAAGATGAAAGATTTGGGAGCATATTGACAAATTTATAAAGTTCATTGCATTTGCACTAGAGACCTAATCTGATTACTGGATAAACTCGTTTATTGTGTGAATGTAGCCACTGGGTTCACATCAGCTGACAAAGTTTCTTGCTATTCATAGAGGAGTAGTTCGTAATCTAAAATTTGCAATTCCAGAGTTAATCCTACACTACTGTTTCTGAAATAACTGAAGTTACGGTAATTAGAGTATAATAATACATTTCTAACCTGTGAACTGAGGCAGACTAATTTATTGTAGTAGGAATTGAATCTCAATTTGTCAAATTATAGGCTTATGCTTTAAAGATTGCATGTTTATTATGGAATACCATTCTGTTGATTATAGTCCACTCTTCAAGGATATATCTCAAGTGAGAAAGTATGTATATGTCATATAGATATATAATTGCATACTTGTTCTCAGGTTAATAATCCATGTATTCTGTGGTAAATGACTGCATGAAATGTACACATGTATGAGTGAATTTCTTTCAAGTACAGTGTCATAAGACAGTCTTTGTTTTAGTTGTAAATATTTACAATTAGAAAAATTGTATGACTATATTGATGTCCCTTCATTCCTGGAAGGAGGAAGGAAATTCATTATTTTGTCCCTTTGCTATAATCTGTATTATAGAAGTATAGTAAAGGAAAATCCAAAATTGTGTATTTTGTTTGTTTATTTTGTTTTATTGCTAAAGTGAAAACTATTCATTCCGAGGGTACATTTTTTGCTTCCAGCAAATATTGTTTGAAAAAATGATTGTTGTGTCTGTTTTGGGGAGGAGGTGTACCTCTGCCACCAGGGGAGGCTGGGAGTTTGATCCCACACAGGATCTTAGCTGATCCTAGCCCTGCAGAATCAGAATCAGAATCTTATTTTCGCCATGTGTGTTAGGACACACAAGGAATTTGTCTTCATTGATAGTGCTCAAAATCTACATACATGCAAAACAAGAATACAATCAAGATACATTCATAGTCAGTTTGAATATATAAGCATAATCACGATCATTTGTATATGCATTTTTCATGTTGACCAAGCATGATAAAAAAATCTTTTTCCGGTCTTTTATGCAGGTCAAAGTGGAGGCTTTGTTCTCCTCGCCCAGCAATGTGATTGGGGAAGAGGGAAGGCGAAATTCAGCAGGCTTTGTGTTTTCTCGGGATCTCCAACATGATGATGAAGTTTTAAGCATGGAGCCAATAATTAAGCCCAAGCCCAAAATTATTTGCTTGGATGAAAAAACTGTGATGGCAGTCTCAAAGGCCAACATTTATAGTCAGATTGTTGTGAGTAGCTTTTTTCATGTGCCTTGTTAAAGTAAGTAGCTTTTTTCATGTGCCTTATGAAAATAAGATTCTGTCTTTCTCCACCACTGAGTTGAAGTTTATCCAATCCCCTGAATTGGTAGAAAAGCATATAGTATTGACATTAAATTTGCTGTCCTGTTGCTACTTGTTAACTTGGCTATATTGAGTCTGTTTCCAGTCACTGCCAATCACCTGATTTCGTTCCAAGGTAGTAGGTGGGAAAGGCTAATGCTTATGCATTTTGAGATTCCTTTGGAAGGAATGTGGAGAAAATGCTACTATAACAGTAGTACAACTAAGGACAACTTAGGTCTGTGTCATTTATGGATTGGGGATAAGATAAAGGAAATATGGGGATTTCGCAAAATAAATATGCTTAAATCATATTTAGATAAAATGGAGGAAAGATCTAGCAAGAAAACAATTTAATAGATTAATCTAATTTCTTGCAATACTGCCTGGCTCTGATGAGCCCATAAGATCTGGCAGAATAGATACGTTTGAGGGCCTTGCAAGAAACAATGTCACCTAATAGGCAAAACACTATTTCCAAAGCATTAAATCAGTTACATCCTCCAGAACACAGTGCACTACATGCACAATTGTATCCTGCTTTAGGTTTCAATTACATGCATGCATAATAGCTATGGCAATTAACAATTTACTGAGTGTTGAAGAAATAACAAAGAAAAGGCATATAAACCAAAACAGAGTTTATGAAAATGGAAGTTTATCTGAACAGTTTCATTTTCAACAGGAGCACATAGAGGAATTGTCTAAATCCAGCCCAAAGTTCCAAGATCCAGATTAGGATTATTATTTTTTGAGAGATTAGTTTCACAATCCACTTGAGCCCCAGAAATTGGACAGTTGTTTTGAACAACAGAACGTAGGTCAGGCTTGCCTCTTAAATCAAATTGTTTCAGTCATTTTTAATCAAGAAATCGACTCCTTTAGTTGGCAAGAAGCTTCATAGAATATCTTTCCTCTGCTCTCCGCTCTGCTTATTGGGTGTGAGGGTTTGGAGGCCTTATGTCCTTATCAGACTGCTCCAGCTGTTCATGTAGAACTTATGTTTGATCCGTCTTAAGTGACTCTTGGCTTTGGGTTTCCTGGCATTCCACACAGTTCAGCTGGCACATCTTTTCCAGGATCTGCATGAGCCCTGCGACATGACGGACTGTTTTACTTCACTGTAGCTTTCTAAGCGTCCATGCATATACAGACATGCAGTCTCCTAGACTCAACCATCATCCCTTAAATACTAAAATATCAATAAGCAATTCCTGTTTTCCTATCAATATAGGTTCTGAATTTACATGGAAACCGGCTTACTAAACTCCGAGATATCTCCAGACTCACTGGACTTCGCAAACTTATTATCAGTTTTAATGAATTTACTTGTTTAGATGATGTTTACCACTTGGTAAGAGAAATACATTTTTTTCATTAAAAATTTTAAGGCATCTCTTTATTCTGGAGGAGAAAATTATGGGGGGGGTGAGAGGTTTTCAATAATTTGGGAGAGGTCAAATGGGGATGAAAAGGAAGTAGTAACACCAAGGAATGTTTTTTGCTTATATTTCCCAAAATTCTTCTGTGGATAAAACAGCAACATGATTCCATGTATTTGGAAGTGACTTTTGGTGAAGGAAAACTGATTTTGCTGAGCATGAGTCTGGAATATGCACCCAAATTGGAAGATGGATATCATGTTTCATTCAAGTATATTAGTAAACCAAACACCATATCCTTGTCCTAATTATGTACATTGTAACACACAAACCTGACCAAAAGTTGCCTTTCGCTACAGAGCTTTGTTTTAAGAACCAGTATATGTTTCTATAGTCTTCATATGTTTTTAGCTACAAGTCTAATATTGTAGTAGATCATTGTATTGAAAGTTTCCTTTCATTTCAATGGCTCTTGAGTTTTTTGTCAGTTCATAGTAAAAATGCAGTAAAGGCAATATTTGACTTAGAATGGCAATTGGGATTGGAATTTTAGTTATTGAGCAAAGTGGTTGTTAAGTGACATGTCATGGGATTCCTTTGCTCAATAACTGCAATCCCAGCATAAATCATTCCCAGGCCTCAACTTCATCCCAGCAGGTAAAAACAATTTTAATACATTTATCACTGTCACTAAATAAAACATAATCTCTCTTCTCCCTGTAGCTTAGATAAGAAAATTCAGAATCCAAACGCTATGTCAATTAATCTCTGTCAGAAAAAGTCCAGTAAGGGTAACCCGATATAATTATTTTCTTTTAACTCTGGTTGAATAAACCTATCTTATACATTTTCTGTGTTTTTTAAAAAATATATTCTTTAACCCCTCCCAAAAAAGGTTTTAGAGGTAATTTGCTGCTCATCTGTGTTTCAAAGTGGAAATTCTTTAAAACTGTAACAGACTTCTTTTGTGCTAATAAGTATAATTCATCTTTTTGTTTGTCATTTCTAAAAAACTCTTAGCAGAGCTTTTTTGTCTATACAGAAGAAAAAGATCCAGATCACTTTCCTGATTTGGTATCTATCTCCTTTAGGGAATGAGTCATCCATCAGATCCATTCGTATTACATTTAAATCCCCCTTTCAAATTAATTTCATAGGCATCCATTGCAGCTTATTATTGTTCATTAGAATGTCTCTGTCAACAACTTCATTAAAACTTGTTGTGTTAATTTTATCAAGCATTTAATCCATTTTGTTCAAAAACATGACTAAAAGGTGCACACTAAACATTCCTGCTCCATTTTCTTTATCCTTTGGTTTATAGTGTTCAACCTTCAAAGACTCCTTATCAAAAACAAAGCCAAACTCCATTTTCCATTAAAAATAACTTCTAAATAATTCAAAACTGTCACATTCCAAATCTCTCTGACTACTTAATCCATTATTTCCAAAATCCATTCTTTGTTGCATAATCCCCCCAAAATTATATATTTTTAAAACATTGAAAATCAACTGTCTGTCTATTGTTCAGCAGAGATTATGTCTGCTTGGATCCAGTATCCAGCAGCAATTCCACTCACAAAAGTTGTCTTCCTTGTCAGCAAAATTCACCATGGTGCTTACAGCTAGCAAGAGCGAGTCTGGTGTAGTGATTAAAGCATCAGACTTTAAGAAACTGGGAGATCATGAGTTTTAGTTCCGTAGTAGGCATAAAAGCAGCTGAATGGCCTTGGGCCAGTCATTCTCTGCCCTAGAAGGGAGCCAATGGCAAACCACTTCTAAAAAACCTTGCCAAGAAATCTACAGGAGCTAGTTCAGGCAGTTATCAGCAATAAAAAGAAAAACTGACTTGAAGGCGCCAATCCCCACTCCACTAAGCTTCCTGAATACCGTCTATTCCATTGTTGCTCAGTTCTTGTATTTAGTAATTTTGTTCTGATGTCTGCTTACAATCTACTTTCTTCTAAATTATACTCATTGTTTCTAGAATAACTTGCTTATATTTTATAACCGTCCTTCACATACTTAAAGATAGCTCTTGGGTTTCCTGAGTCTTCTTTTCTCACGACTAAATATGCTTCATTTCACTCTTTTCTCCAGTCTCTTCGTTGAATAAATAAATAGTTGTTAATTGCTGGTAAAGTAAAATAGCTACTTTACAAAAATAAATTGCTATTCATCTGCATATGCCAACCATTTTATCACAGACAGATATTATATGCAAACCACATTCCTCTTTCATTGTTAAAGCAGAAATAGCAGGAAAAGTTGATTTAAAAAATCATAATAGGGACTAAAAGAAAGGCTAGCAACATTGGGAAAGAAAGGAAAGTGAAGAATGGCTGAGGGAAGAAGTGGCAGGAAGATAGGGATATGAAAGCTATGTTTGCTCATGACAGAAAGTTGAATTTACCATCGCCTTTGAATACTGCTTTGTAGCCCAACCTGGAATATTTTGATGCCAGCCATAACCATGTCATAACTCTTGAAGGCATTAGAGGATTAAACAAACTGAAGTATTTGGACTTGAGCTGGAATCAGCTGAAAAAGCCAGCGGAAGAAATTGGTGTCTTACGTAAACATACACCGATGGTGCTCAGCTTGGATATCAGACATAATCCATGGCATAAGGTACATTTCAGTCAGATGCCATTGTTACGGCATTACATGTAAGTCTGCTTTAATTAATTTATTGGATTTCATGACCACTCAACTCCAAAAAGAGTGAGTGAGTTACAATATTTTAAAAAGTAATAATTTGAAGAAAAGTGACCATATAGACAAAGGTACATAGCACCTCTCCCCCTTCCAAAAGAAAAAAGAAAATGACCAGGGCTCCCCAAAGAACCTAACTTCAAGTCTGAGAAAAGAGCCAGGTCTTAAGAGACTTCTGGAAGAATTGAAGGACTAGAGCTACATATACCTTGAGTTGGGAGATACCTGCTATTCCAGAGGACAGGGTCTGTGGCCGTAAACAGAAAGTTACTTCCTTGGTGTGAAAAGATAACATCTTCACATTGTCATGAATACAATAGTTTCTGGGTCTACTGCCTATTATTCCTTCCAGAAGAACAATTGTCTTAAAAAGTCTTCTACAATTGGAAATATCCAGTGCATGACCATAAAGCAGAGGATTTGCACTTCAACAAGCAAGGCAATTAATAGCTGTTTAAAAAAAGTTTAAGGTGACCCAATGTCTGATGTTATCTGTTTCCATCATAAAATGCAGGTTTGAACACTTCACAGGATAACATGCAGCGCTCTATCCCTTTGTTTGTAATTTTAAGCTGCACAATTTTTGTCCTGTTTAAAGTAATGTAAGACTAATGTAGGTGTGTCAAGCCTATAGCAATGAACATTTCAGCTCCATCCTTTTCTGAAGACAAGAATTTTAAATGTGTGGTTCCAGAAGTTGTTTTGCTAATAAAAGCATCAAAAAAGCATTCAAAGTGGTATGGCACTGCAACCTGAAATCAAAGCAAAGGTGAAACAATATTGAAGATGATAGGGAAAGACTTTTTGAAAGATTTGGATGTAGGTAGGGCCAGAGAGCAGCAAGGAGAGAGAAAGGAAGAGAAGCAAGCTGTGAAGGTAGCCTGGAGCTGATTAGTTCAGGCAGAGGTGATCACTGAATAGTTTGAAATTAGAGCAGCAACATCCCATCCCCTGTTTTTCTTCTCCCAAAGCCTGCCTCTGTGCGCCTGAGGGTGATTGGTCAGTTGAGAGCTCTGAGACACCTTGATGGAATTTTGATTACTGGGGAAGAGGCAGCAGCTGCTATTCAATATATGACAGACTCCAAAATCACTGAGGTTTGATGGTTCTTTGTTTCTTAAAATGATAATTGTTACATTATAGGCAAATTGAAATCTAGTTTTAAGTGCAGCATTGTTATTGCTATTTTTTAAAATGCAAGATTTTTATAACATCCTGAAAAACATAACGTACTGTGCCTTGAGCTTTATTTTGATGGAGTAGCAGTTAATTGACATATTTTTTGGTGTTTGAAAGAATAGTTTGAACAGCTTATGCTGTAGTTCTGTTGCTCACCCGGTTATTTGCTCATGTTACTTCACACTTCAACATTGTATACTTTTTTTTAGAAATATTTTACTTTATTGACATTCAAGACATTTTTGGAGCCAGTTTTTCACAAAATAACCTTTTAGTGTCTGTACATAGGACCACCATTTGTAATTTCAGACCTGAGAGCTACCTAACTATAGAAAATAGCAATAACCCTTTGAGATAAAGGAAGATGAAGTTCATTGATGCAGAGTTTTGTTACACTTCACAGCTAGAACTAAAGGCAAAGTTAACAGTATATGTAATAAATGTGGTTTAATGCAAAAAATACCTCTGGGAATTACTAAATTGTGTAATCTTGTAATTGAAATGTGTAAAATATGCTCTCATTTTAATGTACCATTTAATCTGATTGTCTTTATTCTCCAGATGTCTCTGATAGAGTATTCTCGGACAGATCAGGAGAAGCTGCATGTCCTTAGTATCCTGCCTTATGCCAAAATCTTGAGTGAGATAAGCAATAACAAAGTGGATATATTTCAGAACAACTGGCATTCTAGTGTAAGGGGTGTGGCGGGAAAGTGGGAACTCTACTACACAATGCCTCACTTTTGTTAATATTCCAGTCCCTCCTACTTCTCTTCCCCAATTTCTATTAAGAGGAATAATTTTACACTCGCACTATTGTCATTTGGCAGGATGCCGCCACATCTTTTGCTCTTGTGTTCACTTACTGCATTTGCTTCTTTGTAATTTTACTTCTTTGTGTAATATACCTATTACACAAAGGTGGAAGTTCCACACTTCCTCCCTCCCAAAAGCTCCAGCAAAGTGCACATGTATTATCCATTTTTATTCTCATAGGTTTCTGAGATAAATTAGGCTGAATAAAATTGACTAACCCAGAATCTTCCTCAGCCAATGCCCAACAGTTCAGTGAATATATTACACTGGCCGATTCTTGCTCTGTTATCCTCTAATATCTTGGAAACCTAGGGAAAGGTTGGTGTCAAAAATAGGATGAATGGGAGATGAAAGGAACCAGTGAAGAAGGCAGACTGGGACAGAATGGCTGTAGTGGAGGTTGGCTAGAGATCAGAGGGAAGGGAATATGCCATACATCCAACGTTCCCTGTGCACTCCCCACCCCGGTTCTCCTTATATTATAGTTGCTTAATGTTTGTTACAGAGAGAGTTGTGTGTGATTCTGTTCCCCCAAACAGATTACTGTATTAGATCTGGATGGCCAGCATCTCTGCAAAATCAATGGCTTAGAACAATTAGAGAATTTGCGATGGGCATCATTCAGTAACAATAATCTCACTAAAACAGAAGGTTTAGATCATTGCCTTAATCTGGAGGAACTTACATTAGATGGAAACTGCATTGTAAATCTTGACGGTAATATATTTCTGTTTTTAATTCTGTACAGCAGTACTTTGAGGGTGTACATAAACTAGACTTTGCTTCTAGTTGACTTTTAGCTGAAAAGTTGCACAGCTCTCATTTATATCAGTGTTTCCTTTTCTCTAAAAGTCTCCTGTATTCCTGGTCTGTACATTTTTTGTTTGGACTACTATATATGTTATCTTTCTTTGGCAGCTGGGGGTGGGGATGGCATCTGAAGCATACTATAATTGATGTCATTTTGAAAAGTATCCAACAACTTAAGCTGGTGTGAAATGTAGCAACACTAATACACAGTTTATTTTATGCATTTTCCTTCACATGAAACTTCAGGTAGACTCCCACTTTTCTTATTTGGAGCTTGCTAGTGCCACAGAATCATATTACCCTGGAACCAGGAACAAATACATCACACGTTTTATACGCAGGACACAGGATCTTCACAGTGACTGCACACAAATGGCAACGTTTCTTGCCACCAGAACAAGATTGAGAACTTTCATTCAATTTAGGTTTAAAGTTCTTGAGTGGAATACCAGGGGTTATCTGCAAAAGGGGATGTAGGAGCATGAAACGATGTTTAAATTGATAGCAAATTAAAATTTAACTATTAAATTGTAAGATATATATACTTATCATAATTACCATCCTGTCACACCTCTCTTGATTTGCCTACTCAAAACTAAGGAAAATCTGAGAAAAAAAAGAACCTGGTCTCTCATACATCGGATTTTACATGAATTAGCATTCATCTCATATAATAGAGAAGGAGAAAAAGGTAGAGGGCAGGCGGAGGGATATGTTAGTAATGGGCAAAGGAAGCTGAGATGGTGGAGTTAATTTGAAGGTGGTTTGCTCATAGCTCATAAATTACAGATTAGACTTGTACCCTTGCGTATCCCATATTACAGAATTTCCATAGGGTTGCAATATTTTTGCCTTAATTTATCTGGCATTTTGGCATCAGAAAGTTTCATTGGCTGATTCTTTTTTATTGGCTTTTTGCCTTGATTTATCTGGCATTTTGGCATCAAAAAGTTTCATTGACTGATTCTTTTTTATTGACTTTGTTATTACATTTTATTTTGCTCCTTATTTTAATCTACGTATGTGTGTATCTGAGAGAGAGAGAGAGAATATTTTATATGTTTTTAATACATAAGCAACTTAAAGATGTTTGGATACAAACATATCTTGTAAATAAAAGTAGACCATAAGCATTTGTTTGGGGTATTAATTAAAGAAGATGAGCTGAAGTTGTGGACCAACATGATCCCTTGTCTATCTGTTTCCTACCTGCTGTGATGCTGTTCTCTTGCTGTTTCCTATCTACTCAGAAGGTCTGTTCTTTTCCAGGTATTTCAAAACTCTCCAAACTCATGCGACTGAGTGCCAACAACAATCACCTCACCAGTTTGGAGAGAAATGTCTTTGATAACCTGTTGCACCTCCATTACCTTTCTCTTGAAAACAACCGTATCACATCACTGGGAGGTTTACAAAAGGCCTATGCACTCATTGAACTCTACATAAGCAACAATTATGTGTCTTCAAACCAAGAAATATATCAATTAAAGGTAACATCTGTGTGTTAAAGTGAAGATGTTGCACCTTTACCTATGAACAAAAATCACACTAATGTTCTACATAGTTTATTCTTTTTTTTTATAATAAAATTTTTTATTGGTCAACAATAAACAAAATTATAGCTTACAATATGTGGAATTTCAATTAC
>JANHFO010000967.1:96845-122733 GCA_032468095.1 Pareas carinatus
AGCCCTTTGCTCTCCCGAATGGTGCCCATTGATGTCTTCTTTGGGGAGGGCGAAGGGTTTAGAGCAGTTTCCCCCATTCAGGGGAATCGGGCGTGGGTCCATCCCCACATAACAGACCGTTGGAGCCTCGTCTCTCCCGGCCCCAACGCTATGGAGGCTGCTTCCCGGCGGCCATTTCCCCCGGATATTCATAAGAATATAAACATGACTTGATTGCAGATCAAAAAAATCCTAATTCATTCAGAGATACTTCATAAATAGGAATATTAAGTACCAGGATCAATGGAGGCTGCAAGCCTCCATTATCAGGACCTGATATTCAGTGGTATGTTTTGACTGGGTTAAGAGGATATAACTATTCTGAGATATTTGTCCTTTTAATTATTTTCAGTTGTCCATTTGTCCATTGCATCTTTTTCCTATCCACTTTTGATTTTGGTGTAACAGGAAATGAAATCAGCCACATTGAAGGGCTCGAAGGGCTGCAGATTTTGCAGGAATTGGTGTTGGATCATAACAAAATCAAAGTTATCAGTGAGAATTCTTTTGCCAAACAGAACTCCTTGCTGGCTCTTCACCTGGAGGAGAATCGTCTGCGTGAACTCAACAATTTGCTTCCCTTGGGAAAACTGCAAAAGCTTTTTCTCGGTCTTAACAGAATTCAGGTATAGTAGGTCTTTATACCTCAGTCCTTCCAACTTGAGGACTTCCAGATATGTTTAATCTGTAGCGTCTTGAATTTTTGACCCGCAAACCAGCTGAGTGGGAATTTTGGAATCTATACTCTCAACACATCTGGAGAGCATTAGGGTGGAGAAGGTTGATCATATAGAAAGTGATGGTTTCTTCATTCCTTTATTGCAAAGGAGAGTGAGTCAGCTGGAAATGATAAGACAGAAAGGACTATAGCAGATATCAGAATTTGAGGCATGAAAAACAGAAAAAAAATAGTGCACTTTGGATAAAAGATGATATGTGGATGGCTCCACAAATTGCAACTGGCCGCTGTCTATATCCTCTTTTGATCCTAGTATTGTTTGGAAATAGCACACAAATCTTTGGCACTTCTGGGGTTTCTTCTTTATTTTGGTTGAGTTGTTGTATCTTAAACCACCTTTATCAGTACATTGCTTTTCTAGTATGCATATACCTATATGCCATGTTGTATGACTTTGTGGATATATATATATATATATATTTATAGAAGATCTATACAGTACTTGGTTAACAGTAATTAGAACTAGAAATTCTGTTGCTATGTGATGCAATTATTAAAGCACCACATCATGCAACCATCACTTAGCGATGGCAATTCTGGCAATCCCTGTTGTTGTCATTAAACGAGGATGGTAGGTTGTTAAGTGCAAGCAGGCCAGCAGTCGGGCAAGATAGGGCTGGCGGTAGTTGGTCCCAGGCAGAGGAGAATCTGTAAGTGTCGCACAAGGCCTGGTATGAACGTGGCTCTGCTGGGCGAGGCTGAACCATAAATGGTTCACAGTGACCACTGAGTGAATGGTCGTTAAATGAGGATTACTTGTAAAAACATCTTGACCAAAATTTATTTTTTATTTTGGGGGCAGGATTTGGTTGAACTTGAAAAACTTGAATATCTTCCTTGTATTAAAGAACTTTCAATATACGGAAATCCAGTGAGTATACTATTTTTCATAGTTCTATCACTTAAGTTTATAATTCCCTTTGTTTCATTCCTCTAAATATTCCTAATCTCTGTTCAGAAAATTTTGTATTGCATGCTACGTTAAGAATAAAGCAGCTTTCATTGTCTACCCCCTTGCCATAAACTGTTACAAATTTACTCAGAATATTAAGCGCAATACCTAAATCTATTGAAGTCTTTTCATAAATAGATAGTCAATACATTCTTGGGAAACCATGTAAATGAGTTTATTTATTTTATTTATTTATATTCTTATTTGTATACCGCCCTTCTCCCCGAAGGGACCCAAGAATGCAAGAAGGCAAAACTGTACAGGGCGTCCTCGACATACAACAACAGTTCGTTTAGTGATTGTTCAAAGTTAACATGGTACTGGAAAAAGTGACTTATGACCATTTTTCACACTCACGACCAGTGCAGCATCCCCATGGTCACATAATTAAAGTTCAGATGCTTGGCAGCTGACTCCTTTATGATGGCTGCAGTGTCCTGGGGTCATGTAATCACCTTTTGTGACCTTCTCACAAGCTAAGCTAATGGGAAGCCAGATTCACTTAATCAGCTTACTAACTTAACAACTGCAGTGATTCACTTAACAACTGTAGAAAGAAATGTCATAAAATGGGACAAAACTCTCTTACCATCTGTCTCAGTTACTAACAGAAATTTTGGGCTCAATTGTGTGGTACGTCAAGGACTACCTGTAATAGTCTCTAAATGTCAGAACTGGAGAGAGAAATGCTTCATTGCCCAGGCCCATTAATATGCTTATGTTCAGCAGATTTCTGGTTGTTACCTTATTTTTTTACCTAATGTTTTTATATTCTTTTGTCTTGAAGTTATTTTTATCTATTTTCTCTGTTTTAATGTTCCACTTTGAAATGTGGCTATTTGAGTATCTTTTAAAATTGTTTTAAACTTCTAATTTTATTGTTAAGCTTTTCGTTTTAAGTTAGCTACTTCGTAGATTTCATTCAGATTGAGTTACTCTCCAAGAGTATATACGTTAAATGAAACATTGCAGAACTTGAAGTCAGATTTCAGAGAGGAGAACTACAATTTATTTATTCTTTGTTTGATACCAGGAAAAGCAGTTCCTTTAAGAAATTACAAATTACAATGGGATCCTGCATTCATGCTTCAAAGCATATTTTTGGAATTGAGTCTGAAGCATTCGTAGCCAAAAAAAAGTACTATGGCTGCTTGATTGCTGTATTCAGATGTACATTTACACTGATTTCAGTAGGTTGAGGCTGAGGCAAAAATAAGCTCTGAAAGTTGACTAATTTTATTTTTAAATTTTTGAGGAATATATTTGGTGCAAAAAAAAAGCCACCGTTTTAAGTCTTGTCATATTCTGTCTCTTTTCTAATTGTCCTCCTGCTGATCATAACATTGAATTGTATACACTTTTCTAGTACTAAGAGGACTCAGTGTTCATCATTACTCTCTTTATCAATATAGCTTCTCTTTCAAAATAAGAATTGCTGCACAACACATTTAAAATTATGTGATTTTTTTTGTTCTTATAAGGACTGCATGCTTGTCTTTTAAGATTCTAAAAATAGATTCCCTTTTCAAGTATATTACATCTGACTTTACCCTGTGTTGATGTTAGAGGTGTTGATTTTGTTATGCCTTCACTTTGATTAAATCAAGGAATTGACTTAAACCTTTGGAAAGGATGTTTATATGGAGAACCTGATGTTTAGTGCCTAGATGAACCTTTTGCATATCTCTTCTTTTCTTAGGTATCACGTAAGATTTCCCATCGCCCCCTCCTTGTATTTCGCTTACCTAATCTTCAGGTTTTGGATGGCATGACAGTTAGCCCAGAAGAGAGAGCAAGGGCTGAATTCCATTTGCTAGAACAGCAAGTAAAGCTTGGTTATTATAATTAATTTTGGTTTGGGCTGTTACTATTTTGGGAATGATGAACCAGATTTGATTCTGCCTGTTTAACACTGCCTTTAGAAAGTTCTATTCCCCTTTTTTCTTTCCATTCTTTCTTCCTTCATAATTTAGCATACTTTTGACACACAGCATGTGGGTTGCCATGTTTCATCAAGAGTTTAAAACTGGCATCATGACAGTTCAGAAATAAGAGTTGCAATTGTCTATTTAACAATACTGCTATCTTGAGCTATCTTACTCCAAAGATTATTGTTACCCCCCTGGGTCCCTGTTACCTGCTCAGAAATGATCATCATTATATGCTCATTGACCTGAAATAATATTTTCTGATGAGGCTGGCAAGGTCACCTTATTCCATTTTATTTTCCTGAAGCACTAAATGACTTTGAGTGTATACTTATGATTCACTTTTATTTTGAAGGAATCCCTACTTGATGATACCTTGTCACCTGGAGGCAACTAAGCTGAGTCCTGCTGTGCCTAATTCACAGATAGCAAATAAAGACAGGAAGTTATTTTCAACAAATATAATTGGGGAAGAGAATTAAAAAGCAAGGGAATGGTATATAAGGTTAAGAGAGTGAATGGATGAGGAATTTTAAAAGCGAAGTTGTGACTTGTTATTTATTTATCTACCTATCTATTTTATCACATTTGAATAGCTACCCATCTTACATAGTGACTCTGTGCAGCATACATAATAAAACAATGCATAAAAATGTTAGAAGCAGTTTAAAATAAAATAAAAATTCACAAAATGGTGGGAAAACACGCAGAGAATGTATGAGTAAATCTGTCATACAATCATTTTAGTAGCCTCTGCTCTATCTTGAGATAAATGTATCACGTTACCTTGGATATGAAATCTCACAGTTGTTTATAAAAATATGTATATGCCATTACCTGGGTTTAAGCCCTCCTTAGTGTTTCCAATAAATAAATCAAGAAGTGTTGGTGTTCCAATTACTGTTTAGTCTTTAATTATGTGCATTGTCTATAGGAACAGGTAGCCTAACACCAGCAAAAGTTTGATGAATTATAATTTGTAAGAGTTCTTGATCTATTGAAAGTCAGTTGACCTTGATCTCATCAGTATCTCGATTAGAGACCATCTGGAAATTCTGTGAATGAATGCCATCTTGAGTGGCATCATGGAAGAAAGATAGAATGTAAACATATTAAAGCACTTAGAATTATACATGCTACGATTCTGGTTAATCACAGACCTTGATGATATATATAATTATGGAACTTCTACAGCGACTTTGAAACTACTTCCTGATCAGATCCATGTTCCTGTGATTCTATTCCATGTCTGACTTATGTTGTACCTTCAGTACAGTTCAAATTGCAAGCCTTCTATGTTGCAATTTACCATGGAGTTCCACTGGCCTTGTGGTTGAGCCACTTCCTTACCTTTAGGGGTTTCACCAAGTCTTCATTTCTGTTTTCTTGCTGTGTTTTTCTCACAGCTGCTGATATAGTAATCAATGCACAGTGGACTTCAGGGCAGCTTTGCAGCTAGTGAGCTGCATTTTCCTCCCACTTTTCTGCTGCAGAAACATATATTGCACAAGGAAAGGGATAGAGATGGGGACAGTCTTAGTGTCTTGTTCAGAAGCCACTTTTAATAAATCTTTACTGATCAACTAAAAGAAATACTGATTTGTTCTAAAGAGCTCATTCTAAGTTGTCATGTTGACTTTGTGAAGACAGTTACAACCCATTATAAGACTACCTCTGAGGTTTTGGGTATTGTTTGAAATAAGAGTGTCTGTCTGATAGGTGCTTCCATATCCTGGGGACTTAGTATCCTTTCCTTTTTTATGAGCCAGGTTTTGCGTTTTCAGTGATACAAGGGAAAGTGTATTTATTATTCCCGGTTGAATAAGACTGGTAAAATTTTCAGTGGAAATGGAAATCTAGTACTCTTAGTAGCACCTTACAGTTTCTATTATTAAGAGAAGAATTAGTTTGAAAATGGACAAAATGGATCATCTAAATTTGAATACTTATTCAGGATTTCAAATTGCCATAGAGAAAATGATAACTTTTATAAACTGGACCTTTGATAACCTTTATTCATGATGTCTTAAGCTCCATTCTTACATACATGTCATAGCAGGAACATTTATGCCATTTTTCTAATAGTGGAGGCATATTTCTCTATGCAATTCCTCACTGAGTTAATGTCCCAAAAGTATGGTTTTAGCACTTGAAGATACAATGCTTGTTAACTCAGTTATTGTCTCCTATAAATTATTGTTTTATTATTAAATTTATTTGCCACACATCTCACAGTAAATGCTCTAATTCTAAACCAAAGTGTGTTTTTATAAACTGGATATCACTTTAAAATAAATTATAATACAATATTAATGCAGCTAGGAATGGAATGAAAAGGCTTTCCACTTATCAGTGGGATATTCTGTTTTTCAAAATGTTTGAATGAAAATCTTTTCCTTAGCTTTAATAGAACTGAGGCATTTTCTGGTTTGGCTGCCACAGTAGAGCAACAGTTTCTCAGTTTTCTTTGTGACACTGAAGCTATTTTTCCCTAAGAGCTTGTAGAAAATTAAGAAGAAAAATCTTATTCTTTCTTTCAAAATAATTTGGTTTTGGCATGAAATATCAAATGAAATTTCACGTGGAAAAAAGCAACTAAATTAGATTCTTATATAACATCAGTTTTAGTAGGTGAGCCATGTACTCGAAATTTTAGGAAGACTATTCAACTGTTGTACTTCTTCTATGAAAGCAAAAATATTCTACTTTTTTTTAAAAAAAAACAAGAGCTTGTTTGATCTAGTGGCTAAGGCACCAGGTTAGAAACCAGGAGACTAAGTTCTAGTCTTGCCTTAGGCATAAAGGCCAGCTGGATGACTTAGGGCCAGTCACTCTCTCTTACGATATCAGGCTCTGGCAACAAACCAGTAGTCAATCCCTATCACAACCCAAACAGGCAAACCCTGCACTTGTGGGAAAAACACCAGGAAGAAAAAAGTAAAAAGAACATTACATTTATTTAATAATCCCACAATCCATTTCATTCTACCTTTTAGCTAGCTAGTCTCAAGTGTTTTCTTCTGCTGGAAGCAAATGATGTACACATGTTCTAGTTGTGATTCTGGTTTCCTTTCGTTAAATGGAAATTCTGCTACTTGGAAAAATAAGAGTAGGGTGGAAAAAGGGGGTAGTATTTTTGCCATTTTCAGACTGCTCTACTTCCAGGATGGTGTTACAAGGATATTCTCCGTTTGAGTCTTGCAAGGTTCCTCAGTCCCCCACCTCAGACCAAATTGTTCCCGCATGCTCCTGTGGTCTTTTTCATCCATTTTATCAGTTTTTTTAATCCAGTTCTTTATGACCGAGGTCTCCAACCTTGGTCCCTTTAAGACTTGTGGACTTCAACTCCCAAATTGAAGTCCACAAGCCTTAAAGGGGCCAAGGTTGGAGACCTCTGCTTTATGAGATGTAGGCATAGCCCACTTCTAACATAATTTTCAAATTTAAAAGAAGTCTTTTGAAGTGTTTCAGTGAGAGAAGGGGAAAATTATCTTATTCAGTTGTTCAAGATAGAGCATGAAGCAGTGGGCTGAAACTGAAGAGAATTGCTGTCAACCGAAGAAAAAACATGTCAAAACTCTACTGGGATCAGAACACAGAATTAAGCTGTTAGTGCTTGCTAATGTTTACAAAGAAAGGGCCACAACTCAAGGATAAGCTGGATGTTTTCAATGCAGAAGATTCCAGGTTCTGCCCCAACCATCTCCGGGTAGGCTGGAAAAGTCATCATTTGCCTGAAATATTAAGAAAGCTAATGCCAGTCAGATTAACCAAGGTTGACTTAGATGGCTTAAAAGTCCAATTTTCTGTTTTCCTTTGAAAGTTTCTCTCCCCAGCAGAGACACTTTTGCTCTAATCAGGGCTTCCATCTGCTTGCATGGGACTAATGCCAAAGGCTAACCCCAGCAAATTCACAATTTAAAATAAATTAGGAATTGGTTCCTGGATTAGAAGGTAACTGAGGTGAAGTAGTGGGAGTTCATCTATTTTTACATGAATATTTTTTAAGTTGTCTAATAACCTGCTGTGGAGTTGACTTTTAAACTGATTTAGCTAATTATAAAATATCATATGCATCACTTCGGAGGAAATGAAAGAAATTGGGGAATTTGTCAGAAAGAGGACACATTTGCATTGAGATCCAGGACAGAATATGGGAAAAGTGAGAAGTGCATTTTTTACAGTAAGCACTGAAACAAACTTGCAGTCCTCAGATTTTGCAGTAAAATCCTATAAGACAAAACGTTGATTCAAAACTATAGAAACTGGAAGCCCAAACAGATTTTGAAAATGTTTATTTATTTATTTTATTTTAATATATTTTAATGTGTTAAGAATAAGGGTTTATTTTCATTATCATGGATTAAAAGTCAATCTTAAAGGAATATCAGCTGCTTGAAGATATTTGAAATCATTAATTTTTTCAGTGTGTGAAAAAACACTCAAATAGTCAGAAGTATACAATGTCACATAAAACAATAACATCTGGTTTTGATAATACTCAAAAGCTTATTGTAACAAATGGCACGTACTTTTTAAAAAGGTTGCAAAAATATCAATAGAGGCTTGATGGATAACTTTATAGAATAGAGACCATCACTAAGGCTCCTTTTATCCTGAAATTAATATAGAGTTCTGGTTACTAGCTAAGAAGTAACAATCAGTAGAGTTGTGTTCTTGGACTCCATTATAAAAGAAGCCCCAACAAGATGAGTAATAATTGCATCTTATTTATTCATTCATTCATACTTAGCCACCCATCACTCTTCCTGAATGTCAGTTTTCTCTTCTCTTTCTTGGAATACAAAATCATGTGCACTTTCAATTTGGGTTTTTATATGACATAACAAATCATTTTGGCCCAAAACAGAGTGAGGATATATCCTTGAGTAGCATAGAGATTATATTTATGGTTGCCGTTGTATTACACTGCAAACAGACACATTTGGAAAGGTTACCAGCAGACTCATTGTTTGGGAAACCACTGACAAAATAATAATTAAATATATTACACTTCAACAAGAGAGGTTTTTTTGATTCCTGATGAGTGACTGGACAAGTCCTTACAGTTTTCTGAGCAAAATTGCAGAAGTGCTGTACCATTGCTGCCTCCTAAGAGAAAATGACTGGCCCAAGATCATCCATCTGGCTTTATGCTTAAGGTGGTATTGGAACTCACAATTTCCCAGTTTCTATTTTGTTGCTTTCAGCTGAGTGTAATGGAGAAAATAAACCTAATAAACAAAATGCAGACTGCATTCTGTTCTCCTCCACAAAGTCCCCTGAAAGCCTTTCTAAAATAAAAATATAAGCCTCCTTACCAGAATACAGTAAACTCAAGAGCAACCCTTACAAGGGAATTGCAACTTAGAGAAACTCCAAGATTCCATCATCTGTCAGTAACCTCAGCATTCCACCTCCTTTGACAATGAGCTTCCCTAGCTCTGCTTCCATCTTGAGAGGGCCACTTTGCCTAATAATACAAGCTAACCCCAGGTACACCAACAAGGACCTGCGTACTTTCCCCAAACTGGCCGGCAAATCAGATCTCTAGGATTTCCTGCCTTGTATTTCACAATGTCTATTCAAATCTTTTTCCATTGTTTGATGTCCCTCTTTCTTGTAAAGCAGACACTCAATGTTCATGCATGGGCCTACAG
Organism: Pareas carinatus; assembly: GCA_032468095.1. NCBI lineage: Eukaryota > Metazoa > Chordata > Lepidosauria > Squamata > Pareidae > Pareas > Pareas carinatus. The sequence goes on from JANHFO010000967.1 coordinate 106,164, forward strand.
CATTTATAATTGTTTATAACATATTCAAGACTAGGAGAGTATACTTTATTGCTTCTTATTTCCTCATCTAGGTTCTTCCTTCTACCAGTTCTCCAATAGACTATGGATTTCCTGCGCTGTTATCTTCTTTCCCTAAAGCATGTCCCTTGAAGATTGCTAATATGAGTCTACCGGGAGCAATCAGCCATGCATATATGACTGACTTTGGTTTTCCCTATACTATTGATGAATTGAATGGAAGTGAGGCTAACAAAAGTAAGTATAAGTGGACTGTTATTCTGCATTTTGTGCTGTGCTATCTGTCAAAAATCTTGGCTCTTGTCAATGATTTCTCATGGATTTGAGCAAATCACTGAGTCGATGTTGGGTAGCTTTGGACTGTGCAGTGGAATCATGAGATGGTAAATTTGATTGGTTGAGGATTGAAGTAAGAGTAACCTGACAAATATAAGATAGTGACTGGAGTGGAAACCTAATTGCCTTAATTTCATAGCTCAATCATCAGGGCAGAAGAGTTAAGGAACTGCAAGCAATCTGTCCAAGGACTATAGTTGCATGGACACATTCCTCCAATTCTCTGTTGTCCCTGATCTTAATTCCGTCACTTGCCTGCCTCAGAATGTCACCTTTAAGCATGTTTAGATATAGTAATAATTACTTTCATGTAACACATTAACTATGTGTTTTTGTTCTTACTGGGGTTTTTTCTTCTTTTAATTATGAAAGCTGCCCAGAATCATTTTGCAGTCCAGCAGCTTTCTAAATACAATGATTATTAAAACAAAAAATTATGTTCTATTAATAACAAGAACCAAGTACTTTTATAACACAGCTTTAAAAGTATAAGTTCCATCTCTGAGCATATGACTTAAAAAGAAGACTAACAGAATGGAGAGAGTCAGTTTGGTAGAGTAGTTAAGGCACCAGACTAAAAATTCTAGGAGATTCTGAGTTCTAGTCCTGGCTTGGACACAAAGTCGGCTGGATTCCTTGGGCTAGTCACTCTCTCAGCCCTAGGATGCAGACAGTGTTAACCCACTTCTGAAATGTTGCCAAGGAAACTGCAGGGACCGGTCCAGGCAGTCACTAGGAGTTAATACTGATTCAAAGGCACCAAAAAATGGCTTGGTGTGGCAATTGGAACTGCCATATCTGGTTGCACAACGGTGCATGATTATGAAATGGCAACAAAGTTACAAGTTCTTTTCTACCACTAGCGGTCATCCAAATTATAGCAGTCCTAAGAAAAGGTCTGTTCTAGTGAGAGAACAGAGGTGGGAAAATAATTATGCAAATCTGTAGCTGTCTGTCTTGAACTAAGCTGTTTATCATTCACATCAGGTTTTTTTTAGTTTAATTCACTTTTCTCTTGTTTACCCTAAATATTAAAAACACTAAAATTTGCAGAATACCAATTTTGCAGTTTAATTTTCAGGTAGGAAACTAAAGAACACAGCCCTGGGATTGTGTAGTTCTCGGAGCATTCATGCCGAATTAGCCATGAGACAAGCCAAAAGTACATCGGGTAACTTTCCAAGCCATGGGACCTTATAGTTCATCCTTGCTCAATAATGTAAGTATTTCAACCATGTTAATGATTTCAGCAGCTCTCCTCTGATAACTAAGAATGGCGCCATAGGTTACATTCGTTAATTATCTTATCTGCTTTATGTTTCTATGCCTTCAAATGATTAAACATAACAAGCATAATTCTTCCATTTATACTTATAACAATATTATGGGAAGATTACACTGACAGATCATTATTGACTTCACATTTCCTAGGAAGCTTTCTGAGAAAGTAAGATATTGACACTCGACATCTCTTGTTTTGGTCTAATATTTTTGCCTACTACAAATAGTCCTTAGGTTATATTTGGACTGGAATTTCCATTGCTGAGCAAAGCAGTTATTAAACAAATGTGACCACAATGTTTAGTGATGGAAGTTCCAAAAGTACCAGTTCTAGTTGTTAGGTGAGAACTGCATGTAATTGCAACTTGTAACCTCCTCCTGTCTTCTCCACTGACTTTGTCAAAAGCTGGCTGGGAAGATTGCAAATGGCAATCGCATCTCCCATCTTCTGAAGCTCCCACCCAATCCAAGCCAATCCTAGTTTGGTCCCTATCATTCCTAAGTTTGGTTCTTCCAAGGCAAAAGATGCTTTCAGGGGATCACTGAGCCAAAAGAGGCCAACTAACTCCTGCCATGTGCAAACTGGCTCCGCTTCAACTTCTCCCACTCAACTGTCTCCCTTCCAATTCTGCCTTTTTGGCTCCCAGGTGCAGCATAGCCAAAATAAAGAAACAGCTGCATCCTCTTCAGCATCATCTTGCCTCCCCTCCACTGGGAGTGCCGATTGAAGCTACCCTCAAGCCCCACAGCATGGAGGCTCGGTTGACACTGGACTCAGAGGTGGCAGTGAGAGGCAAAAGTGGTTGGGAGTGGGGAGTTAAAGTGGAGGAAGTTTTTGCAGGACTGAATGTGGCAATGAAGTGCTCTGATGGTCATCAGTGAGGGCCAGTCGACATATGCCTGAATTTAGATCTGTGACTGTGGGGATGCGGCAACAGCTGGAACAATTGAGAACTGGTTGCAAGTCCCATTTTTTTCAGTGCCATTATAACTTTGAACAGTTGCTGAACAAATGGTTGTAATCCAAGATCTACCTGTCTAAAATATGGGATCTTGTGTATTTCTGTACTCAAATCTTTATGTATTACTTCTTCCATGTGTGATGTATGAAAAATGTGCTTTTAGCTGAGGCGTAATAGACATGAAATCAAATTATCTTCATTATTTCTGAGTTCTAAGCTACATAGATTTTCTTGTTCAGATACAAAGAATTAAAACATGGATTTCAATTTTAAAAAAATTACAACCAGCAGGAATATGCAGAAGAAGATATTTCAGACTGAAGAACAGAGGGTTAAGGAAAAACCTAAAGTATTAATTGTTTGACAACAGTACAATTTGTCTTTGGAAATAGTGGAATCTCCATTATTGAAACATTTTAAGCAGAAGTTAAATAATCAGGGAGCTGCATTTTGAATGTTCGTTTTGTATTAACCAGAATTGAATAGCGAGTGCGATATCCTTTCCAAATGTATCATTCAGTGGATTCCGATATTGTATAGCGTAAGTTTTGAAGATGGCATATACAATTCAGTTGCAGAAGCTAAACAAGTCCTGCATTTCATAGTTTATTCTTCAAGAGTTAAGGGAGACATTGATACATTGATTTCATTTGATCCCATCTTTTGTAAAGGAACTTAAGATGGTTTTCCCTCCTCCTATGTTCCCCCCATACAATAACCCAGTGAGGTAAATTGGGCTGAAAGAATGTAAATGGCCCAAGATCATGTTGTGAGTTCTACAGCTAAGGATGGACTAGAACCTGGTTTGTATGGTTCTAGTCTAAACAAGAATACTGTACTATACCACATTCTCCCACAGCAAATATAGCAAGTCATCTGATTTCTCTTGAGAGAACTATAAACTATAAAATGAAATGGCAGATTTTTCTCTCTAATCAAGAAAAGGATGTTTCTGGAAGGAGATATTGTTAGGGGAAAGCAAAAATGTCACTCAGAGATGATCCCAATACAGATTGTCCTGATGGGAATAGAAGTTGTTAAAACCAAAGAAATTGGTAAGAGGTACAAATGATTGCAGATATCTTTGCTGGAAATTATAGATGCCTTGAACCTCAGAGCAGCAGGTAGTCTTCACTTAATTACAACTTCACTTAATTACAACTGTTTAAAGTTACAACACTCAAAAAGTTACCGATGATCCAGGCTTGAAGTTATGACTACTGTACACGCATCCCTGTGGTCACATGATTGCATTTTGAGCACTTGGCAACCAGTTTACATTTACAACAGGTTGCAGTGTCCCATGATTTGTGACTTTTTTTGTCAGTTTCTGGCAGTTTTTTTTTCTGATTTCTGACAAAATACTCCCATTTGGGAGAATACATTCATTTAACAACCACATGACACTGTGGTGTCTTGCTTTACAACTATCTTAAAGTGTAGTAAAATTGAGTCAAGTCATGTGGTGACTCATGTAACAATGATTTACAACCAAAAGTCGGGGCCAAATTGTGATCGTTAAGTGAGTATTACTTTGTAATTAATTCTTGCTTGGAAGAGCAAATTGCCTGGCAAATTTAATCCTTTTTATAATATCATAACATATTTTTTTCCCTTGTCCAATTACTTTCTTCTGTGCTTATTTCCTGTCAACATTGATCTTCCGATTTTCTTTCCATCTCAGTACAGTTTTCCCCTTCTGCTCATCCCATTTCCACCTAATTTTCTTCTTTCCTGCTGTTGCAGGGAGGAACAGTATGGTTCGTGTGTTTTTGCAAGAGTAGTTGGTGTGTAAGAGAATGGAAGGTTTAATTTATAGAGCAGGAGCACAAACCTGATTCTTTTTTTATGAGCGGTTAATTCTAATCAGTAATTCAGTGAATCTTCTTCCTCTGCTTTTTTATGAAGAGTAGATTGTGAAAGATACACAGACACATGTATATAGAACATTTATTGGGGAGGCAACTAATTTCAAATGGAATTGGCAACCTTTGATTAAGGAGTTGGGAAACTGACCATTGTCCCAAATGTGCTTTTTCAAGAAGCAACTGGCTTTTCTTCATTTTTTCCTTGAGGATGTTTCACTTCTCATCCAAGAAGCTTCTTCAAGAAATGTCTTCAAGGAAAAACAAAGAAAGTTCAGTTGCCTCTTGAAAAAGCACCTTTGGGACAACCATGACCTGGATCAGAGGTGTGGCTGAGGAATTCTGGGAGTTGAAGTCCACAAGCCTTAAAGGGACCAAAGTTGGAGGCATCTGACCCGGATGACTGAGAATCTCCATAGACATGAAAGTAACCATTGCACAGAATTTTGGTTTCTTGATACTTTTTAATACTATCTTTTTTGGTGGGATTGTCTTAATTTCCAAGTTATCTTTCTTCCATATAGATACAGTGTAGAAGGTATGTAGCTCATCAGCGGCTTTGGCTAGGCCCAGTGACCTCACCCAACTGCTCAATTTCCCATCCAGTGCCAGTGGGTGATTTACTCTTGGAGAAAGAAGCTGCTTTCTTTCATTTAACAACTGCACCATTGAAATTCTCTTGATATAAAAACTGTTCTCCATTCATTTTTTTTGTTTCACTTTCTTTCAGATTATTGGACAGTAGCAAATCTGAAACAAAAGTTTCAGTTATTATTAACAAATGAATCATACTCCTGACATTAGTATAAAAATTTACTTTTTTCAGCTTAAAAGAAAAATTCCATATGCACTCATGCTTTCTCATGCATTTTTGTTGACCTGGGCCAAAACAAAAGCATTATTAAGTTTCTTAAAGTTGACAAGATGGGGTTATTTTATTTTTTATTTAGAACATAATATAACATTTTGAATTAAACATGGCTGTAGATTTCCCCATTTTTAAATGCATATCAAGTGACAACAGGAGGAAGGTTCTAAACAGCTGTTCCCCAAGAGTTAACTGCAAAAATGGAAGCTTTTACACTTTTTCACAAGTTTAACAGCTGGGAGGTAAGGGATTGCATCTACATTCACAGCTTGGTGTAGCCAACATGGACATAAGAAGTAGCCAATGCTCTTTGTCAACTTGTGCCCTACATCTCAGAGTTGGGAAAATGTATGGATTTCCTCATTATTTTACTTTTTAAAAAGAAAAACATTTTAGGAGAGTAGCTTTCAACAAGCTTAGTCTAGAAAGGTGACATGTTAAGTTACTTAGACAGCTCAGAATACAAGAGTTTTAGTACTGTTAGTAATCTAAAAACATGTTTATTAGGATAAGCTATTATAGAATAGAATCCCCATCCATCAGATTCATATTTTTTATATTCTGTCTGTATATCTTGCTATTTGCTGTCTGTCTGTCTCTATCTATAGTTCAAGTAAAACTCAGAGCAGCTGATGAAATCTATTCTACAAAAGCTTGTCACAACAAATTTTGTCTTTACAGTGCCACAATACATTTTCCTTTTGCTGCAATGAAATTACAGAACTGTCCCTCTGAAAATTACTGGAGACAATTTAAGTGCCAGACCGAGAAATGCTGGTATTCATAAAAATGTAACATCTGATACTTGTGTGCATTTGAATTTCCATCCAACTATATTGCAAATCAGTTTTATTTGTTAATGGAAAGAACAAAGTCCACTACAAACCATGATTTTCCAGATGTAATATGCTGTTACTAATAGAAATGTTCTCTATTTCATTGTATTAGCAGGGTGCTTTTTTCTCATGTCACCATATGCCAGGATTCTCTGTAATATGTAGGTTTGGGTAGAAACACATCCTGTTATGTGTTGAGCAGGAAAACAAAGAGATCCAAAATTATGAAGTTAAGATGTTACAAAATGGGCTGACAGATTTTTTTTTAAAAAAATGGCTTTTGAGATATAGCAGTTGTAAAGAAAAAATATATAATATTCCCATCAATTCCTATAATATGTGCAATTGAGAAGAGTTGTAAAATGTCCATGTACCATATGTTTGAATCTCATCTGTGGATTAAATCAAAGCAGTATGATTTCTGAACAGAAGGCTTGTGTGAAATGATTACTATAAAACAGTAACATCTCCAGACATAATGCCTCAAATGAATCATGTTTGGCATTTCACAAAAAGAAAAATATGTTAATTTGTTTTAGAGAATGTGAAGAAAGAGCTTACATGTCTGCCACAGGCTGGAGCCTGTCAGAAAAGCAGAGCAAAATAACCTGTCAAACAATACATTGCCATACTGAAAATGATTCTGTGGGTGGGTTTACACAACATTAAACCCTAACTCTGCTTGACAAAAAGGTTGGAATTTTCACAAATCGTTTGAGTTCACACAACAGGCTGAACTATAAAATGCCCAGTTTCATTTTATCATGGTTTACCATGATTCAGTTACTTCTGAGTAAGAAGAGAGGGTATGAGGTAGAGGAATGTTTGAATATAAACTGCTTTCCAATGGTTTGGTGAGAAGGAGAGGTTACAGCTGTAACCATCTTTACATTTGATCTTAGTCAAAAGAATTAAAGGAACATATCCCTCTATCAGGGATCCCAATATAAGGAAACATTTGGCAACAGTAGGCAGAGAAAGAACTAACTAAGTTGCCCCTTTTCTCATGGCTTACTGCTCTGTCAATTCCTGTGGGTTGTATATATATTTAAAATAATTTATTTTGTGCACAATTCACCTAGGCCATGAGTCTCAAATCGAGTACATCATGTTGGTTATTTATTTACTAGTGTTCAAGGTTGGTGTGAATAAAGCTCATCAATGCTGACATCTGCCTGAAGGCCTTGGGGCAAGCAGATACTTTCTGTGAGCCTCCAGTTTAATATGCCACATGGCTGGGATTGTATGCCAGATCTTGGGATCTTCTGGGAAATTAAAATGATTGCTCTCAGGAACCCCTGGGTGGTTGATACTGTTCCTCCCCCCCACCGCCCAAGTCAGGAAGTGCCATTTTATTCAAAGCACCCTCAGAACCAAGTATGTTTAAAAGCATTTATGTATTCACATGTTTATTCTTAAAACATAGTTGATTTAATGCCTTGAAATTAAACTTAAATAAAACAGTCATGAACTAACTTCATTAGAAATGTACGATCATATTGTTCTTCAAATAATCAAAAATAATTATAATAAAATACAACACCTTCTGTTAAGAATGAAAAGTGAACTGTTGCTGACCTGTTTTTAAAATCTGACAGCTCATCCCACTACACTTTTATTTTCAGTATTAATCAAAGGTGGAAAATGAAAGAAGTAAATCATAATTTTCTCTAATACATAACATTTTAAAAATCTACCTTTTGACTTTTCTATCAATAACTATTTCTATCTAGAGATACACACTATGTCAGTATAATACCTACTGATAAATAAAGGACGCTATTGACAAAATGAAATTTCAAATCCAGAAATCATAGGATTGGGAAAAGTGGCACCAGCTGGAAGGAAAGAAAGAAGTCATAATTTTTAATAAAAACAGATCCTTTTAATGAAAAGTTTTACTCAAAAAGATCCACCAACAATAAATTATCTTGATATATGTAAATGTGTATTCCATAATATTTATTGGTTTAACTTTTTATTTACTGAATATTCCTTTCCATTAAAAAAAGGAAAAATGTATGCAGGACACAAACCAAAATATTTGCCTAGAGCAAACATGCCTTTTACCTGAGAAAAGGGACAGCAATATTTCAACTGTATTCTCTCATTAGGACATTCCATGGATGGGACACAAGGCACACTGTCTGTTGGAATGGAATTAAACTCAAATGAGCAGCCCTGCATGTAATAGGCTTCAGATTCCATGGTTTCCAGAATGTGTATCCAGGCTGTACAAGGGAGAGGTTGCTTCCTGAATCTCCGCTGTTAAGTGGAGATTCAGAGCCAACATTTTAACTTCATTTTCTTCATCACAAGTGAAGATACATAAGAAGCACTCTGCTTGCAAAATATCTGAGCTCTTTTAAGCAGCAAGGGTATTATTGGCATTGAAGAACTGGAACAGAGAGCCCTGGGAAGAGGAAACCTGAGAGAGAAACTGGAAGGTGAGCAGGCAAGAACATGCAGTACTTAGGTATCTTATCCAGGGTCTCATTAACCCTGACCAGGAATATCACTGCTTGATGCCACCAACCTTTTTCAATGAAATCTAGCAAGTACGTAACACCTTTATGTAACAGCTTTGCATTCAAGACTTTATAGCAGAGATCAGATCTCAGAAGGATATTTGGGAGGGTTGATGGTCAGTCCATAAGTTGAATCAAACAAAATACACCACTGAGCAACTAGTCAGAATGAATGTTTGAGATAAGCCAGATTCACAAGGCAAATTCAGAGTAGATCTATTATTTTTAAATGAATGAAATAGAATTAACCAGCCTATAGAATATAGCCCAGGTCTGAATGATTTCAATGTTTTTTATTTCAAAAGGTAGATCAGACTTTCAAGAAATGATTGACAAATAATATCATAATCCAGTATCTGTATTTCCTTGTGCAAGGTCTTACACTTGTACACCTGGTGAAAAATAATTTACTTGCAATGACTAGTCTGAAAGGAGATAGGTGGCTATTTAAACTTAGTATATTCATTAGCATTAGCATAAATTTACTCTGATTAATGCATTAGCTGAAAAGTCATTCTGTACTATCAGAAAACTATTTCAAATATTGTATCATTATGGACATGGTGACTTTTTTCTTTTGTTTTAAACAAAACTTTTAAAATCCATGGAATTGACCAAAGGCATACACAACCAGTATAGCAACAACAATACAGCAATGAAAACAGCAGAAGTTCTTAAACATATTGTCTGTGTTACAAAAATTGTGTTACATTTTCCAAGCGAGTGACCATCACGAAAAGTCTCTCATTGGCTGCTATTTGCCCTTACTTCACATGGCTTCCTGCACAATTCATAATCATATGCCCAGAATGTGTCTCTTGGATCTGTAGAGATCTGCAGACAGTTTGAAAAGATCAGGGTTGACCAGCCCCTTGCAGAAATAACCATCTTAGCTTTCTTCTGAGCTGGCTGCCATTTTCCCTTTAATCACTTATCCCTTGGAAGCTCTAGCTTGCTTTTAAGCTTTGTGTAATCCCTTGTGATAATTTTCTTTTACAATAAGAGGCCTTTTCCTTATCTTACAACAGATCTGCTCTACAAATCTCTTCATTGAACAGAATTAGCTGCCTCCTCTCTTACCCTGGATGATTTACAGATACATTTTTGTTCTTTGGAATGCATGGATGTTTCTGTGTGTCTGAATCTATGTCTATACATAAAACATACAAACCATATATATAGTATATCAATCTGAAACAAAGCAATTTATATTTTGATCTCCAATTCATTTTTTTATTTTTTTATTAGTTTATAGTATAACATACAAAAAATGCAAAAGCAAATACTTTTTTACCCAAAAAATAAGACCAGGTCTTATATTAATTTTTGCTCCAAAATACGTGCTAGGGCTTATTTTTGCTGCTCCGTCTCCAGTTGCAGTGGACATATTTTCAGTAAATGCATCCTTCCGGCTGACGATCTTAACTGGGGCATATTTTGGAGGCAGGGCTTATATTTATGAGCAGCCTAAAAAAATCATGCTAAGTCTTATTTTGGGGAAAACGGGATAGTAGGAAAGATAGGGAAGGGGAAAGTGTGGAAAAGAAGAAGAAGAAAAGAACGAAACGGCGTTGACATCTCCAATTCTAACAAACTATATCTTTTAAAAAGCAAAATGTATTTATAAATCTATATAGTAAAAAGCAATTAATTATCAAATGACCAATTTTGTCTAAAAATGTCAACTACACCACATGGCCAAAAAGTTCTAGACATCACTTAAAGATCCTTTGCCACTATGAGACTTCCAAATGCATTATCAATATATCATTGAGAACTAGACATATTCAGAAATCATATAAGTACATCTCAACTTACAAGCATTCATTTAGTGACCAAAGTTAAAACAGCACTGAAAAAACTGACTTATGGCTGATCCTCACACTTAGGACAGCATCCCCATGGTGACATGATCAAAGTTCAGGCACTTGGCAACATTACAGCGTCCAATTTTCTCAGCTGGCTTCCAACAAGCAAAGTCAATTAGAGAAGTCAGATTTGCTTAATGACCACATAATTCACTTAACTGCAGTGATTCACTTAACAACCTTGGTTTTAAAAAGGTCATAAAATTGGGCACAATTCACTTAACCAATTCTGGTCCCAATTTTGGTGGTAAGACTACCCTCTACTGAGCCTATAAAAAGAGAAAAAAGAAACATCATTTTCTTACGTGTAATATTTGTTTTAAAAGTTCCTTCTTACAAAATTACGATGCAACCTCTTTCAAAATATCCAGATTATAAGAGTATTCACTTGTTGAAGATACATCACGAATATATGCATATTGAAATTTAACAACACATGCTACAAATTTAAATGCTGAAAGAACTAGAAGAAAGTATAAAAAATTATCCTACTTACAGGAATGCTTAGAGCCTCCACTATCATCTGTCCCAACAACTATAGGATACCAGAAAAAAACATTAAACTGGTCTCATGGTGTGCCTCTTTGAACTTGCATTATATTATTACATACATATACAGGCCAGAATTTGCATCACAATAGCACAATACACATTTCATCATTTGCCCTCACTTCCCCCCAGATCCATGACACCATCCACATCACACCATCGTCGGGAGCAGGGCGGTATATAAATTTGATAAATAAATAACTCTCTAAAGCTATGTATTTATTCGTTTACTTTTTTACCAACGCTCTTAATCAAATACTGTGTTAAGGATACAATTTATAACATCCTATTAAATTACAGGTATTATATTCTGGAGAAGAATATAATACTAATTGCTCATTTTAACAATCCAATGAAAAAAGCAAAAGCAAGTCTATCTGAGAAATATTTTTCGATGCTCATGACTATTCAATACAAACTCTATTTTTGGCATTTCTCATTTCCTGTGATTCAAGGTGTTCTAAATTTCAGACATTTATCTTAATAACATGCAATTACAGTACATGTGGTACACAATAAGAATAAATGCATTCAAAATAGAAGCTTAAATCCTAATTCTTTTCTTGTGTTTTTTTCATTCTTTCCTATTAATTTACTAACATAGAAATATTTTGCAAGAGATACTTGCACTTTACTCATATTTCATTAAAACTTTAAAGATTGTTTAACATTTTTCTCTCTTGAAATCCAATGTTGAAAATAAGATGAGGATAGTATTTAAAGAATAAAAATATATCTTTATTCAGGGCTAAATGCATAAAGCAATCTAAGCATTTGACCTGGGTTTTTCTAGCCAGTCTAGCTTTTATTTAAAACAATTTGCTGAGTGGCCCAATTTTTACATTTCCCAAACTATATTTTTATGTGCGCTTTGCCAATTTGTGCAAAAACAAGGGGAACATATCAGCACCTATCAATTGCGTTGTTAAATTCCCAGTTCTTTCAGATTTCTTCCCACCAATTTATCTGAAAAAACAAGTATTTGCAAACACGGGTAGCCTCATTTCTTATGTCCTTTCATTTTTCATGAAGTGTTTTCAAAAGACTTCAATCAACCTTAATGGTGCATTTTTAGTTAAGGAAACAGAATGGAAGAGAAGTCAATTTAAGCTCCCTGATGAACAAGTGTCTACAGAATGTGGAGGAGGGAGAATCATAAATGGGTCTAGCAAACACAGCCAAGATAAGCAATATGCCGTGAGCAGGGCACTCAGGGAACCAGGCACACAATAGAAGCCGTAAAATACTGCAGAGCCTTTTTAAACTACAGACAATCGGAACAATAGGCTGAGCCTAGACATCTGTGTTAAACTGTGAGGAGGAAGGTGAAAAGGAAGCTGCAGTTCTGTAAAAGGGGGCTTTAAAACAGAATGGAAGGGCTTAAAACAGAATCAAATGTGGGGTAGTTGACTGGGCTAGAAATCAAAATTGGCATATTTTGTAGTTTAATTCACTTTGTAAGGAATTGTCTCCTTTAAAAAAAGAGATAAAGGCACTATTTCAAGTGTTCGCTCTATCCTTTCTCTGGAATAAATGACCCTGTTTTTATAGCCACCATTTCTTCCTGTGGTGCTTCCCAGAATTATTAGGCAATGTTGCTTTTGCAGAAATGAAATTGTTTAGCCATATAAGCACACTGGGTGGTGGCATTGCCCAAAGGATAATGACATAAGCAGCAAAAGGCTAAAGGCAAAGGACATGGTGGTCCAGGAAGAATGTCTCCTCCACTTCTGTTTCACTAAAATATGCTCAGGAGTTCTTGCTCAGTTGATAAAACCTCTCTGCAACAACTTGAGCAATACTTAAGAGTCTGAAATACTAAAGGGGCAGTAGGAATATTTCAAGTATTCGGTAAGATGAGATTGTCACCTCATGCAGCAAATTTTGAGATGTGTCCAAGACAGAATAACCAAACAATTTGTGTCTTCCATATGGGCTGAATGTGAGGATATTTTATTTGCCGAAGACCAGGATCCAAAATATTTGATGGAACATCTTTCTTATATAGGCTTCCATTTTGTGAAATTTACTTTTTAAAACACTAAATATGTCCCATGGGTTTTTAAAAGTTGACATAGATGTGATGTGGCAACCATGTTTATTGTTGTTTATGGAGAGCCAGCCTTACCATTAGATGAACCAAGTCATCTGTCTTAGCCGGTTTTTATTCTTGTCTTGACTCTATGTATTTGCTGCCAAGTAAGAGGAAAGAGCCAGTTGTGACATTTACTGCCTCAGCTGCCAAAACGACTTGCTTGGTCTTGGATATTATATACCATGACTTTGCAAGAGGGGTTCCATTAACTGCTGTGCATCAAGCAACAAAATCCTGAGTTGACCCTTAATGCCTATAGCAAAGACTGAAGAAGACCTGATTTTAAGAAGACCTGAAAAAAGAGTGTATTAGTGCAGCATGAATGTAATTCTCACTTAGCCTGCAAGGACAATATAAATACAGACATGTATCTTGACTAGTGTCAGAAGCAACGACTACGAGGAGGTAGCATGTTCATTCTCCTTTGCCTGCATAAATATAACAATACCAACTGACAGACAATTCAGGGTTTCAAGTAATGATGGTGGGAAGGGTGATGAAATAAATCTGTCAACATCTTGGTGGCTTTATCCTTTTCTACAACTGCCTTGGTAGTTGCTGTTCTGTATTATCATTTGTTAGGAAAATTTGAGATTATAAATTTTTTTATGTACTTCCCCATTGCTTTTATTCTTTGGAATGTATTTTTACATGAATAGAGAGTGAGTATGTAACTACCGTACTTCAACCGGTTACCAGATTATCTTTCCTTTGGCTGAGTAGAATAGTAGGAATATTTTTACCAACTTATCTGGAAGTTCTGCTTAAATATTTTAACTAGGTTTGAAATTATTTTAAATTTGCTACTTTTTGCTTGTTCTTCCATGCCATGGGGATATAAAAAATTAAAAACAAACTGAAAACAATACATTATTTAATAAAACAGTTTGTCTCATTTTAAAAAAAATTGCTTTTTTTATGCTGCTTTACTAAGTTTACTACACATTGCAGAACATGAAACTTCCTATCTTGCATTATTGATAGTGGTGGTAATGTATTAAACTTATTGGACTCAAGACTGCCATTTCAGAAGGCTAACCTACATGAAACAGCATATATTTTACAACAGTGCCTCCATAAGTCCTTGACTGGAACCTTAAAATCACTGGAGTCAGCGCCTAGTCAATTGGATATTTAGATCATCAGCATCAGTGCAGTACCTGGATAGTGTCTACTTCTCAGTTTGACTGTTATTCATTTATTTTAGCAAATTTATTTAGCTGTCCAAGCTGTATGTCAACTAAACCACTATTTTCTTGTTTACATGGTACTGCAGTTATTTTTATTCTACCTGACATAGGGAGTTAGTCCTCTCCACTAGCTTAATGCAAAGATAAAGTACACGAGGATCGGTAAGAGAGCATTAAAGTGCACAAATACAGTCCTCGTTATTCTTTTAATGTATATGTCGGCAAGACAAGGAATTAAAAGCGAAAATCAATGTAACTCCAAAAGAACATCTGATTCACGTCTACAGAAAGCATGTTTCCTATCTTTATCCTGTGTGATCCGTAAAGAAGGATTTTCTCTGAAACAATTAATTTGGTGGCCCAAACCATTTTTAAATCTAAGGAGATTTAAAGAAGGGGGACAGAATAAAATAAAACCGCTCATCTTCTTGGTGTCCTTGTAGGCAACCTGATTGCAAGATAATTCCATCACATGCCTGTTATACCAACTGCAATGTGGCACTGTATGTAATTGGATTGTAAAGACAAATGGAAGATGCAAGAAATCTCTACAATCTTCTTTACACTGATTTAATGTTCTATTCTTTTATTTTTCTTTCCTTACTTCCTTCTCAAAAACCCCAAACACTTTGTGATAGAAAGAATATAGGGGGCATGGTAGTTACCTAAAATTTAATTCCTCAGTATTTCAACCTGAAAGTGAAAAATGTTACAACTATACCACATCCTGTAGGGAGGGGGAAAGTGGAACACAAGAAGACTATTAACGCAACTTTCCTTTGTGTCTAGCAGCAATGAACAGATGGTGTGCAATCATATAAAAATCACGTACTGGAAGACTTTCCTTGACAGTCTGAATATCAAGACTGGTTGTAGACAGTATCAAGATGGAGGAATGGCCACAGTCAGGAGGACCCAAATAAGAAGCCAGGGACTTATGCCAATGATGAGAACAATTGGAAATCCAGACAAGAATTTGTTTGATATAAAATTCTTGATAGCCATTGTTAATCTATAATCTAGCACATAGTACTGTTGTAAAAGATGGTTCAAGAGGCAGCTCCCCTCTAAAAGCGGACAGAACTGGAAGTTTTTTATTCTACTTGCCTGGTGACATCTCTTCCAATTTGCTGTGACATACCTGCTATTATATCACAAGGCTTAATTTAATAAATTAATAATGCTATCCATACATGATATATGTCCTAGGTAAATCTAAGCAGACAAGAAACCTAAATATTCCTTTAATGTAGAAGAAGCTACGAAAGAAGTCTTCCTGTTTATCCCTACACTGTACAGATCTTGTTTTACCATGGGCTGAGTGTGACTTAATTGTTTCTAATGCTGATACAGCAGAATTACTGTATTAATTACTGTATTTCTCTATTAAGAGGAAGCTGAGTACTCAGGAAACATTTATATTTTAAAAACAAAACATTTCACCCAGTTATAAGAATGAATGAAACTATTGTGTTTTTAAAAAAGCTATCAAAAGTAAGGGAAGCATGTCTAGTAGTTCAAGTGTGGCAAAAAGTATATTTTGAAACTGATGGGGGGAAATAGCAGTTTTGAAAATAAGAACCTCTGCTATGCTTAACATTTGCCCTTTAAAAATTAGTATAATCATGAATAGCCACTCTCTCTTGCATAATTGCATATATGACTTTTTCATTTAATTATTGTACAATTCTGTACATTTTTGTTTTGTGACGATGAAGACAAAACATAAAAATATTAGAACAGTAAAATAGTAATGATGACTCTGAAGCATTATTTGCATATTCTTTTTCATCTTACCATAAGACAAAAAATAACAGATTCCCTGCAATTGTTAGTAGAAGTAGAGTCATGCTTCTGAGATTTCTGGAAGCTCCCATGGTTTTGCAAGATCTCGAAAATTTGACCAAATACAAAACCTAGATATAGAACAAGATAAAAATATATCTATCTTACTTAGAACCTCACCAGCGAGATTTTCTATTTGGAATATCACAACAATCAATTGCCATCATGCATTTTTTATAATTCCAATTTTAGAAGGCACAACAATCAATTATCACTGAATACCTTGAGAAGCTGAAATAGGATTCTAATCCACAAAGGCATGGCAGCTGTAAACTATGACAGAAGAATGCCTATTTTCCCTTGGAACAAAGCATCGCTATAGACTAACC
>JANHFO010000967.1:141984-164696 GCA_032468095.1 Pareas carinatus
TTCAGCAACTGACCTGCTTTAAGAAATCATTTCAGCAATTATTTCTACTGATGGTATCTAAAACTCTATGTGACTGAGTAGGAAAACAGATAAGATGGAAGCTGCAGGAACCAAACTGCAGCCATGTTGTTTGATAATCTCCCTGAGAACCTTTGCCCCTCCCACCAAGCCAGAGGATGGCGGTTACCTCCATCTCCTCCCGCTTAGATGTCCTCATTCAGTTAGAGGCCCTTTTCCACAGCTGCCCCTGCCCTGCGAATGAGATCCATCATTCTCTCTCCATCCCTTATTGGGCAATAGGGATGCCACAAACAGCTGCTCTTCCCACAATCTGTGGGGTAGGTTGAGACTGGAGTGCAGAAGATGTGGTGGGAGAAAACCCTGTAAGTGAATCAGACTACAGGGTGGGGGGGGCTACCTGGGGCTACACCAGGTGAATAGCCGCCAGCAGGAGGTTGGGTGTGTCTCACATTCCATCAGGGAAAGAGTCCCTCTCCCCAAGGTGGAGAGCCGGGCTTGAAAGGCTGTCATTGTGGGTCCCCCTGAGTCAGACCAGGCTACTTCCACTCCCAGAATTCACCCCCCCAGGACTTTGCTCCAGGCACCCACCGAGTGAGCAGAGGAACCATGAAGTTCCCACTGGGAGATCTTGAAGAGCTCGGAAGATGGAATGGAATGAACTCAGACACACTCAAAGCACTTTTTGAGAATTCGCTTCTTTCTTTACCGCAAAGTGGGGACTCGCCCTTCTCCTGGGATCCTTCGGAGCCACCCGAAAGCCTCCCCGAGAAGACAGGCACAGTTTTTCCTGGGTCGGCTGAGGGATTGTAGGTACCTCTTCCCTCCAGGCCAATTCAGGGCTCCTGGTCCAGAGCGGCAAGGGACCCCCGGCAGGCCAGGATGAGCATTGCAACTCTGGGTCTGTCAAGGGAGCGAGGAAGGCAGTGTGTTTGGGAGGGGGGCCTTGACGGGGCGGAGGAAGCCTCCCTGGTGCCTGCGGGCTCCAGAAAGGGGCTCAAAGAGCATCTCCTGGGTTACTCTCCCGTCGAGGCTGTGCTGCATCGGAATGCAGTTGAAATGCTTCTCAGGTTTGCGGATGGCTGCAGGTGGTGGGGAGGGGCAAGGAATTGTACCAAAGGAAAGGGTTGAGGGAGGGGAGTGAACTGTCAATTTCACGCACACCCTTGATGTCCAGAGGCCGAAAGTATCCAAGAGTGAGCACAAAGGAACAGAGAGAGTCCGACTGATGGATCAGAGTGAGGGGGGGGTCATCCTACAAACAGCAGCCCTCCATTCCCAGGCCTGATAGGTCAGGCGAGATCATCCAAGCGATCCCCAGTGCCCGGAAACTGGAGGGTCTGTATGGAGAGAAACCAGTCCCCCGCTGCTTGGAAGGCGAGGAACTGGACGGGACCGGGATACCTGCAGCTCCCCCCTGCTCCGAATGTCCCTCCCCATCTCCGGAAGCAGAGAGGGGCTGCATCCCAGCGCCCCCTTTCTATGTTGCCATTCGGGGAGATCCAGCTGGCGGCCCTCTTCCATCTCAGCCTCACCCCTCCACCCTGTCACCATTCTTCCACGGGATTCATTGCCCCCTCCCCCCATGATTGAGAGATCCGGGGCGAGTTTGGACGGGTTTGTGGCTCAATCAGAGGATTGAAAGGAAGCCTTTCAAAGGGGGAGGTGTACTCTTTCAGATACGCCTCATCTAATTCTTTGTTTGCTTACAATGATTCTATTACCACCTATGTATCAAATAACACTTCCAATGCCAGCATAAATGAGAAACATGGAGCAATCACTGCTACACTGGTTTTATAAAGAGATACACATTTGTTTAAATACATTCATGTCACAACAATTAACTACATGTTGCAAATTCGAGAGAAAATGCTAACACAAAACTCTGCCTGGCTTGAGATAAGAAGAAGGGAGGGTGGCTCCGTGGGCCTCCCCCTAAAAGCAATGCTCTGTTAGGATAGGAAGAGGAAGTGGAGACGGGGAGGCCTGAATACAACTCTTGAGTGCAGGTGCACTCTATGTCCGAATAATCAGATCATAAAAGGCTTCATTTTCATTTTTCAACAATAATATCCTACAAATCCACCCTTTTAATTTTCATACATTTTAACAATTTTTTTAAAAAATTGCTTAAATTTGGTCAAACTCTCTTTAATTCCTTTATTTTCTAGCTTGTTGTGGGGAAAATATTTCATTCATCAGTTGAGAATTTAGGATTACTATTTTAATCTGGCTTTCTGCATTATTAAGATAAAAAATTTTCTAATTGCTATGTTCTTCATCATCAGTCTCTGTCAGATCAATTATAAAATCTTTGCTTCCCATTCCCTTTTCTAAATCCAAGCAACCGAGTCCATGGAGAAATCCTTTGAAAAGCTCAGTTAACCCTTCCGAAGATTCGGCATTGTTTCCCAAGAGGGGGAGACTTCCTGCTCTTCATCCAGGGTAGGCTCTAAGGCAGCTTCTTTTCTCATGCAACTTTCCCTCAAACAACCTTTTCAGGCCTCCCACAAATGTTAAATCATCTGGAACCCAATCCTCTACCATTATTATATCACACTCTTCTCTACAACCTTTGTGTGTAAGTGCACAGTTGGAACAGCCACTACAACAGCAACTATTATGATCACATTTACAATCTGTGAGAATTTTTTATCTGGGTCCTTTTCCAGCCGGGGATCCAAGTGACACCAAAAATGAAAGCTGCAGGCAGGCCATCAGGAAGGGTAGATGTTTGTTAGAGAAGCCAAATGGTATGTTGGATTCTGGGCACAAGTGTGTTGGGTTGTGGGTGAACACAATCTTTATACAGTTTTTTCAGCACTACACGTCATTGATCTTACAGTAAAAGTGACAACACATGGATTGATCTCCGGACAACAGATAGAAACCATATAGCAATTGGACACGTTTCTCCTTATGAGCAGAAAGCTTCCTTCCTTAATTTGGATCTGCCAAAGCTTAAGAACCTCTTCCTTTACAGGGCTGAAACCTCTAGGAATGAATCAATGCTGAGGGTGCTCCTGGTTTATTGAGACTGGTTGTATTTCTGACAGATAATAATAATAATAATAATTTTATTTATATCCCGCCCTTCTCCCGAAGGACTCAGGGTGACTTACAGGCATGTAAAAACACAGATAACATAGACCCTAAAACATATTTTAAAATATTAAATAGAGCCTGAATTAAAAGGGGAGCGATAAAATAATTTCCGAAATAAATAATTAAAATAATCTAATTCAAATACAGAAGGACAAGGACGTGGCTATCCCAAGCCAGCTTGTTGGAACAAATGGGTCTTTAGGGCACAGCGGAAGGTTCGAAGGTCAGCAATCACTTGTAGAGCAGGGGGGAAATCATTCCAGAGGGTGGGTGCTGCCACAGAGAAGGCTTTCCCCCTAGGGGTCGCCTGCCGACATTGTTTGACTGGCGGCACCCTGAGGAGGCCCACTCTGTGGGAGCGTATAGGTCGGCGGGAGGTGTCGATGGGTAGAATGCGGTCCTGCAAGTAACTGGGTCCTATGCCATGTTCTGTTCATGAACGATTCAGTTTATGAACAGCAGCGTTCACAAAATTTTGCTTCCATTTGCAAACTCTGCATCGGGTAATGGGCATGATCCACAGCCATCTTCCCTGCTCTGACACGTGGTCATGACTTCCTCTAGATGAGATCGCAGTTGATTCGGTTTGCAACCAATTCGATTCGCAACCAGAATCATGGAATGAATTAAGTTCATGAACTAAGGTACCACTGTACTTTCTTTCATCCACATTCTTCTTTTTTTCTCTTACTACAGGCTGCTAGCAATGTTTATCATTTCTTTGGGAACAGCTATTGCATCTTACTTCATCCCTGACACTCTTGGTGTGGTCCTGTTCATGACTGGATGTGGATTTATATTAAGTCTTAATCTAAATGAGATTGGATTAACCTTCAAGTATGCTATGATCAGCTGTTTAGCTTCCAGCAAATTTAAAAACACGTTTTCCTGTAGAACACAATTTGTATGGAAGGAATTCATGTTCTATTTCATTGTATTGACTTTTGCTCTTCTGGAAGCTGGCTTGTTACACTCCTTTCTTGATTTTCAGACATTTTCCAAGACTAGCCTCCAAGGTGTTATTAGTTACATATTGATAGTATTGCTTCTTGCTCTGTGGATTCTCAGAGAGATTCAAACAGTCTATTTGTTTGGATTGTTCCGAAATCCTTTTTATCCAAAAGACCTAATGACAATGAATGTATCTGGAAAGAAGGAAAAGAACCTCAAGAAAATTGGTATGTTAAGAAAGATTTTGCTCACTTTAGGTAAGAAATCTCAGTTTCCTCTTTTATATAAGTGCACAAAGAATAAAATGCATCTTGTGAAATGTGTTGAGAAGGGCATATATTAATAGAACAAGACAAAGTGGTGATTATTAAATCAAAAACTGAGTGAAAGCTTATTTCCAAACTTTAGAGGTGTTTTCTGAAATTGATTTCTTCTCCCACCTTAACATTTAATAGTTTTAAGTTTAATTCTAACATCATAGCTGAGGAGAGACTGAAGGTTTGCCTACAAACTTTGATTTTGTGGTGACAAGTAGATTATCCACCTAGGATTTATCATATACAAACAGATGATGTAAATTCTGAGGTATTTCACATATAGAAAAATGATATGTACTTGTTTATTTATTTATTTATTTGTATTTATATGCCGTCCCTTTCCATAGACTCAGGGCGGCTTACAATAAACAATATAAAAATTTACATAGATAACAAAACAAAAAATAAATAGACTTAAATACAAGTAAGAATAACTATAAATAAACAGAAAGACACAATCATGCACCATGCATGTTTAGATCTCATGAGATCAATAACCTCAAGCCTGCCGATATTGGCCATTAGACATTGCTAGTTCATGCAAAAATACCAAGTTGTTTGAAATATGTTGGGTCATCTGACTTCTCTCATATATTAACTATAAAAAAGAAAATTGTTACCAAATCTATAACAATATATTGTTCAATTCTTAAAATATTCCTATGTCCTCAATCTACCATTTTTCAAATGTTAGTGGTAGAGTAACAGTTTGATGTTATATCAGATTAAGAGCTAAAATGTATTTGATTTGAGAATTCAGATATTAAATTTATATTATGACTCAGTACTGCTTTCTGAAATTGAAAGTGCTGAAATGATTATGGGACATCTGATTGCTGCAAAGTCCTCTCCCACCATTTTAGAATTCTGCATGCTGGAAAGAATTTTCAGTATTCCCTTTTCCAAAGTACTATATTGCAACCACTAGAGCAGTGGTCGCCAACCTTTTGGACCTCAGGGACCACTAAATTCAAAATTTTAAATCTTGCAGACCACTAATACCATTTTTTTAAAAAAGATACATACATTTGTAAAATGAGGATCAGAGAACTTCCATTTTATTAATATAAAAGGCAATTATTTAACAAAATTTAAAAAGCTTATTTAATTATAACAAAATCTCTAAAGGTTGTTTAATTGTAGCAAAATTATCAAAGTTAGTTTAATTATTACAAAATAATTGAAACTTCTTTAAGTATTGCACATTTTAGTGTGATATTTATTCCTGCTTGAGAGAGATAGAGATAGAGACAGAGACACATACACACACACACAGAAAGAGAGAGAGACAGAGAGAGACAGAGAGAGAGAAAGAAAGAAAGAGACAGAGAGAGGATGAAAGAAAGAGAGAGAGAGAGATACAGAGAGAGAGAATGAAAGAAAGAGAGAGAGATACAGAGAGAATAAGAGAGAGAGAGAGAGAGAGAGAGAGAGAGAGACGGAGAATGAGAGACAGAAATAGAGAAAGACAGAGACACACATATACAGGAACCATACAACTATACAAAAAAAATTCAAATATCTCCAGATTTTTCTGTGGACCTCCAAAATTTTCTTGTGACCCACTGATGGGCCCGGCCCACAGGTTGGCAACCACTGCACTAGAGGGCATCACTTTTATTTATTTGGCAGTTTATACATATTACACTGTTCCATCAATAAGTGATATTTATAAGAAAATAAGAACATGAGATATCTTTATAAACTATTCAATCTTGTATTTACTTGCTTCCCTTTTTTACCTTCTCAGAGATTTTCAAAGAGAAATAAGAAATAAAATACAAATCAGAGGATCATACAGAAACTGAACTGAGCTATTTATGCAGTTGAAGGTTTTGTACATAGTCCTTTGCATAAGAAAAATACTCCTGTATCTTTTTTTTTTGTAATTTCAGTGTCACCATTTGCTATGATAGCATTTCTTTCCCTAGACAATTCTCTACATCATCTTTCATCCATATATATTTCCATTGGACTTTCAAGAAGCTTTAGAATGGTAAATTTCAAATATTTTATACTTTTTGTAAGATGACCCAATATCTTGCAAAGTAACTATTGAGCCCTTAAATAAAAGAAGATAACTTTTTTAAATTAGAAATTGGTATTTAATCCCATGAAATTGAAATAGAGAATGTTTTTTCTGTATGTAAAGGACCAGTATTAAATTTAGGCATCTATGGTTAAAGGGTTTTGGGTAGCATTACAGGTGGTCCTTGACTTGACAACACTTTGCTTAGTGACTGTTTGAAGTTACCATGGCACTAAAAAAAGTTATTTATGACCATTTTTTGCACTTATGACCCTTGTAGCATCCCCAGGATCACATGATTTACATTCGGATGCTTGCCAACTGACTCACATTTATGACGGTTGCAGTGTCCCAGAGTCATGTGATTCCCTTTTGTGACCTTCTGACAAGCAAAAGTCCGTGGAGAAACCAGATTCACTTAACAACCGTGCTACTGCAGTGATTCACTTAGCAAATGTGGCAAGAAAAGTTGTAAAATGGAGCAAAACCTACATTATGATTATGATTATGATTAAGACTTATATACCGCTTAACGGTGCTTTACAGCACTCTCTAAGCGGTTTACATAGTCCGCCTATTGCCCCTAACAATCTGGGACCTCGGAAGGATGGAGGGCTGAGTCAACCTTGAGCCAGTGAGAATTGAACTGCTGAACTGATGGCTAATGGCAGATGGCAGTCAGCAGAAATAGCCTGCCGTGCTGCTTTTAACCACTGCCCCATCCTGGCTCTTTTTTAAACGTAACAAATTTCTCACTTAATAACATAAATTTTGGGCTTCAAGACTACATGTGCTAGGCACGTTTTGACCTCTGACACTAATACAAAAGTAAGGATGTTTTTTCAGAATGACCGTGTGTAGAACCTTTTAGCATTTGGTAAACATTGATACAA
This sequence comes from Pareas carinatus, assembly GCA_032468095.1. Lineage (NCBI taxonomy): Eukaryota > Metazoa > Chordata > Lepidosauria > Squamata > Pareidae > Pareas > Pareas carinatus. Next base: position 149,301 of record JANHFO010000967.1, read on the forward strand.
TAACATTCCATTAATAGCTAAGATTCATACTCAGCTCAGTGAATTACTATTTTAATGAAGCATATTCAGATACATACCACAGCAAGTAGCCGCACCTAGCTGAAACTTGGCTGAATTTGGATTCTAGGAAGGATCATCCTAATTAATATTTGCGTGAGAAAACCATCTATGATTTTAAAGGCTGTTAGTTAGATGGGGAAATTTAAAAGCATACAGACAGATACCTGTCAATTAATGACTATTTGTTCAGCAACCATTCAAAGTTACAACAGTGCTGAGCAGGTAGGCTTACAGCCCAGTGCTCAAAGTCACAGTTATTGCAGTGTCCCCTCAGTCATGTGATTGCATTTTGAGTGCTGGGCAACAAGCTCACAATTATGAGGGTTGCAGCATCCTGTGGTCATTTGATTGACATTTGTGACTTTCACTGCTGGTTTTCCAGCAAGTAAAGTCAATGAGGAAACCGCTAGGTGATTGGAAATGGCATTCACGTGACATTGCACCTAAAAACCTCAACAGAAAATAGCAGAACTGCCGTTGAAAGTTAGCGCAGTTGTATAACATCACACTTTACAATCACATTGCTTAGTGCCAAAGGTCACAGTTCTAATTACAGTTGTTAACCAACGACTACCTGTATTCACATAAGCCAATATCTTATGGTAATATAACTCAGTTAATGTGTTCATGAAAAACTCAATGGCAATATCCTTGAAACTATCAGGAGTCAAATCTAGTTAGAGGGAGACTCTGCATTATGTAAATCTTTGCCTGCAGAAATGTATATCCCAAATTTCCTATTCATTTATTCTTTTCCCTAAGTATGTTCTTATTCCTCTGTTAAGAATATGGAGCATTGTGTATTTTGCAGTTAGAAACTGAAATTAAGACCATAAAATGTGGTAAAATGGAAAGAATTATAAAGTAATATTGTTACCCTCTCTATTCCTTTGTTTGCTTTGATGCCTGGATTTATGGAGAAGCTAGTAAGTTTTAGGCAATATTGTTTTATTGTTCTGGAAAAAAGGTTATGTGCTTGATCAGTCATGAACTGTACAGTGTATCTTATATCTCTATAATTTAACTACAAAAATACTTGTTTTAGGTGTGGCAAGATACAGAGCATGCTCTGTTGGATATGGTGGTAGTGTCTGCAGTGCAGTTGCTGGTGTTCACTACTGATCTGTGGTGGAACAAAAGCATTGATACAGGAATTAGACTCTTGCTGGTAAAATGCTTTTATTTATCATATTTTACTTATGCAATTTGAACCCCTAATTGAGAAACAAACTAGAATCAAGGTGGTGGAGAACTACAATAGAACTTACTGGATAAAAAGTCTATTTAGAAAAATACAGTGGTCGAATGCAATCCATAAATATGACTTGCCTCCAAAAAGTGTGAGCTCTCCAACACTGGAGGTTTTTAAGAAGAGATTGGAAAACCATTTGTCTGAAATAGTGCAGAGTTTCCTGCTTGAGCACGGGGTTGGACCAGAAGGCCTCCTCCAAGGTCTCTTCCAACTCTGTTATCTATTATTTCATTAGCAAATGTAGATTTTGTTGGCTGAATAGGATGATACTCTTCTAGCATCCCAAATAATTTGTAATCTTCTCTGGAATAGACTTGGACCTCACACTGCTGGTTATAGGGATAGAAAGGGAGAACAAATCTTATTGCACAGCTAAGAGACATTAGTATGGTGTTGAATTCCATTCAGATTTGAAATAAATGTAAAGTAGTAAAGTTTTAAGTTGTTTGCTGAGAAAAATCAATCTGCCAAAGACAAGGCTTTAATAGTTCAATATACTTGTAATTATTCTGGTATCAGTGAAACTGTCCTGTTCTTCATAATCTCCTGAGCATGGGCTCCAGTAGATTATTTTTGAAATTGGGTAGATCCATGTAGGTGTGTATACTTGATACAGTTTGGGTCAAGTTTAAGACCATTCACATCTTAAGTTTAAGACTTTCCCTTTGAATTAAACTCTGTGACATATTGGCAAGCAGGGCATCTGCCATGTCTGCCTACGTTCTGATTTGCTCACTTCAGTTATTCTGGGAAAAGCCTTCTGATTTTTCAAAAGCAACTTCACATCATTCTCTATTGGCAAAGGTAATTTCCGCTTCCTATCCTCCCTTCAAAATCAATTTGAATGCTTCAATTGAAGTTTAGAAAACCTGCGCCTGCTTTACTAATACAAATTCAGAGTCTTTCATGAACACTCCATATGATTTAGAAAAACAAAATCTCATGAAGAAACATAAATGAAGAAAAAACATTATTGCTATTTCTCTCTTATTAGGTTGGAATTATTCGGAGTCGGCTGTTTCAGTTTGTTTCAAAATTGCAATTTGCCATTACTGTTCTCTCGACATCGTGGACGGAAAAGAAACAACGCCGGAAATCCACAGCTACTCTGATTACACTGAACATTGTGTTCTTTCCAATTGTATTGGCCATCATAGTGCTTTCGTCATTGCTTTCTTCTCCCTTGCTATCGCTTTTTAGTCTCCCAATATTTTTGATAGGCTTTCCAAGACCAGTCCGAAGCTGGCCAGGACCTGTGGGCATGATGGCCTGCATAGGTCCTGATGCTGTATATTATCAACAGATGATTCCAAGTTTGAGGACTGCACTGCAATCAGCATTCTCAACAGGCAGGTTAGGTAAGTTAAAAATCGACTCTGCTCAAGAGACCAACTGATTAAGTATCCATGAACTTGCCTTCATCTACAGAGGAGTTTCTGCTGCAGGTTTCTACATAGAGCAAGACTGATTTACAGGCTCTTATACGAGAGCAATTCGGGGGGAAACCTCCGTTTGGTTATCAATGACAGACACTTACAGATACAGAACTTTTATTGTGCACATTAGAAAACTACATTGCATTACTTTTTGACATAATCGCCATTCAAATTTAGGCAATTGTCATAACATCTTACAGGGTTTGAAATTCCTTCTGCAAAGAAATCTCCCTCCTATCTGTCATTGATAATCAACAGAAATTTTTTTCCCAATTGCCCTCGTATGTAGGAAATTATTTGCTGATATAATAATATGAGTGAAATTTAAGTATCATAGAAATGAAAATAGAATTTCTTCCTATACTACCAAACTGATGCTTTGGTTTGTTTGTAGATTATATCAGGTCTCTGATCCATGAGCTCAAGGTAGCCTACATGTATTCCCTCATCTAGTTTAATCCTACAACAAAATTCTAGGAGTAGTTTGGCTGAATGATAGCAATTAATCCAGAATTCACCCAATTCAACTGAATGTAGGTGATGCATTTGATTCTGTAATGATTGGGGGGATCAGAAAGAGAGATGTTTGAAATTTCCAAAACTAACCAAAGAATTTTAGATCAGGAACCTGATCATTAAGGACTATACTTTGAGGGAAATAAAAACATTAAAAAAAACTCTATAATGTATTAATTATTCTTAGCAGGATATCGTGTTATATTTTCAGGCTGAGCATATTTTTATGTTTAGGCAGCAGTGTAGAATTAAGACTGCTTAATAAAAATGGTAGCAGGAGAATGCCCTCTTCTTACTCAGCAGTCCTAAAAAGCTATTTAATTTTAATGGCATAAAGGCAGGTTTCTTGGATTCATTTTTAGGCTATTCTGAAACTCAAGATTTTCAGCTGTGATAGTTTGGGCATGACTGAAAATGTACTAATGTATATTCCTAACCTCAGCCATTCAAAGTTGCTTTGAATTTTGATACATAAATGTAATAATAATAATAATGGAATATCAAAGAAAGAGAATGGATGTAACATGTTACAATAGTGGGGTTTTATTTTAATATATATTTATAATTAATATTTTGCAGAAAATTGCAAAATATTATTGAATTCCAGCTGAAAATGATGTACCATTTCCCCCAAAATAAGACCTACCCCCCAAAATGAGCTCTAGCATGATTTTTCAGGCTGCTCATAAATATAAACTGTACCCCCAAAATAACCCCTAGTTAAAATTGTTAGCCAGACAGACACATTTACCGGAAGTACGGAGACAACGGAGCAGCAGAAATAAGCCCTACCGTAAAAATAAGCCCTAGTGCTAATTTTGGAGCAAAAATTAATATAAGACTCTGTCTTATTTTCGGGTTAAAATGTCACTGAGAGATTTCAGGAATAGCATTTTTATCATTATAAGGCTCTATTTGTGTTATAAAACCACCACATTTATTAAAATTTCTAGGCAGTAAAATACCTGAAAAAATACAAACTGTGTTAATAGTCATGAATCTAGAATTCATCTCTATAATAAGCTTCACATGGTGATTCTAAATTGAATCCATAATGCAATCTAGTTTGTTTAGATACCACTTTTCCAACTTACGTTATTACATTATATGATTAACTGTTATTAAAATGTAGATACTGTAGATCAAAATATCCGTGAGTAAAAACTAATCCTTATTTTGGAATTTTTATTTTCAAAGGTTTCTGTTCACCTGGATCCCACTACTTGTGCCGATTTCAAGACAGATTAATATGGATCCTTGTTTTAGAAAGAGGCTATACTTACTGTTGTCTTAATATCAAGGCAAGTAGTATTAGAAAGCATGTGTTGTTCTCCTGTAGTTCCTTTATATAGTAGTAGAAATCACTATACTAGTGTGGAATGTGTCCTTTGTGACAAGATGAAATGGTTTTTGTGACATGATGTCCGCACTTTATAGCATGACATAATTAATGTTACGTACTTTAAGACTATGAATTTATCGTATGCTTATATGCAGAATTTATTATGCCTATATATGCCTATATATACAAATAATAATGATTATGTTTATATATTCAAACTGTCTATGAATGTATCTTGATTGTATTCTTATTGTGTATGTACGTAGGTGTTGAGCATGATCACTGAAGACAAATTCCTTTTGGGTCCTGACACACATGGTGAAATAAATTTTGATTTGGATTCTGATATATGACCTAGTTTCCTAATATAACTGAGAAGAGTTTAAAATAAAATTTAACTTGATTCACTTAAAAACTATTTAATTTTCTAATAACTCAAAAACAATAAGCCTTTTTTACTAGCTTCTGTTTAAAAGGTTGTTGTTTTGAACTACATATACAGTAACCTATTATTTTCTCAATTTCCGTGTTCAGAAACTAGCCAAAATGGTGCCAACATTGGGCTAGAGAAACAATAAAGTATATCAAAACATGTGTATACCCAAACAAATACATACAGTATGTATTTGGAAGAATGAAAGTCCCAATAGATAGGATGATGGGGGGGAAGTATCCAGAAAGAACTTAGTTAATCATAATACTCTATGGTGCAGTCTTTTATGCTTTTATCCTTCCTTCTTCCAAAGGCCTTGTAAGTGTTCTCTCACTTATCTATAATAATCATGAAGAGGAATTTCTGAGAAATAACTGGTTCAATGTACTTCATCGCTATGAAATTATTCCTACCTGAATACTGTATTTGGTATTCTTATTCTCAATCAGTTACACTTTATCAGAATCAGAATTTATTTTGCCAGGTGTGCCAGTACACACAAGAAATTTGTCTTCAGTGAACATGCTCAATACTTACATACAATTGTGATTACAACAAAGATACAACCAAAGATACATTTCATAGACATTTGAATATATAAGTATAATCATGATCATTTGTATATATATATATATATATATATATATGCATAATCATGATCATTTTTATATATAGGCATAGTCATTGCATATGCAGGCATAATCAATTGTGTATATAAGCATAAGATACATTCATAGTCATGAAGTAAGTATAAGCTGCAATCAACAAACCACGATCTTAATCATGAATTGGGCATATATAGCTATTATGTGGATACAATTGCCTGTTTAGCAATTATCACTATACTCTACCACTCCTTTAAACTTTTAATTGTTGTTACTGTATAATAATATAGAATTGTGATATATTTTCATTCTTAGAAAGTCAGGGATAAATTAACTTTAGTGGTTCAAACCTGTTCTGCGGTTCCAATTTCTGACATCTCTATATAGAACTAAGAAAATTCCTATCTAATAACCCTTGTAGCATTATTTAACTTTTACCTAGAGAAATGGAGGAAAAGAAGATAAAAATAGAAGCTTTTTTCTCTTTATTGTTTCTTCTCCACTACTTCCAGATTGGCTTTCCTTCTGTGCTATGTAAAATGAAGGAATCAGATATGGGGCCAATTACAAATTGTCATTGTTTGCATTTTAGCTTTTTTAATTCCATTGCTCTAGTGAAAATGTCACTGATACAATTAATCAAACACATCTTGAAAATCATTTTCAGTGATCAGAGCAAGAATGTTATTCAAAATTACTAATCTCATAATTGTCCCATGTAAGTTGATACTGAGATACTTTGTAAAGTTGTGCACACTCTGAAAATGATTTGGTATCATTTAAACATCACTTTACTTTTAATGAGCAAATTCCTTAGAACAGCAGCACCTTTTTGCAAGTTTAAGCCAAATCCCAAAAAGGTTGGACAATTTTAGAATAGAATAGAATGGAATGGAATGGAATGGAATGGAATAGAATAGAATTTATTGGCCAAGTGTTCTGGACACACAAGGAATTTGTCTCCGGTGTACATACTCAATACTTACATTCAGGCTACAATTGACAAACTGGTTATAATCCTAAGGCTATAATTTATTTATTTTATTAAATTAATTTTAATGAATAGCACAGATTAATTGTTTTTGTACAAGACTGAAATGTGATAATTATAGTACAAATTTAAACCCTTTCTCTGAGTTTAAATGGGAAACAAAGAAATAGAAAAGAAGCATGATGTGTTAGTCTGGCTTATATCGTTAGCATTTGTTGGCTAATCAGGAACGTGATTCTTCCCTCTTCCTCCACATTGTTTTCATTCTTCTAATTTCAAATTGTTATGATACCCAAATCAAGAAGTATTATAAATAGTGCTATCTTCAGTATTATGATTTGGTATGGGTCAATAAATTAGTATGCATTTAACCTTTATCTGAAGCATTCTGCTGCTAGGTATCTATAAATGTACTTGAAACATCTTGGGTGTTGTTGTTTTTCTTTTAATCCAGGGTTTAGAATTGCAGGAAACCTCCTGTCATACTGCTGAAGCTCACAGAGTTGATGATATTTTTGCGATGGCTTTTGAACATCAGGAACATAATAAGATGTTCTCCTTCAACCCTCATTTTGGAAATATTTTAACACCTTGTGCTGCTCTTCCTGTGAAACTCTACTCTGATGCCAGAAATACTTTATCTGGAATAATTGATTCCCCTGAAAACCGGAAGCAGTTGAAAGAAGACTTTATAAAGGTACTCTTATGGATGCTAATCCAGTACTGCTATAAGAAGTCAAAAACACCTAGAACTCTGGAAAAGATGTCTAAACCCCAGCAGGAATATTCTTCAGCAAGACCATCTGAAGTTTTAAATAAGGCAGTAGAAAGACCAGGTTCGTGGAAAGATGAAGATGGCCTCAGTGTGGAATCTACAGAAGAGTGGACTGATGATAGCAATCTCTTTGATGATGAACCTACCAAAAAAACTTTAAAAACAAATGTCACAGTACCACGTGATGGTTCACCAAGACCTTTCTATTCTCTTCCAGGCTCAGTAGAAATACATACTACAGATGATGAAGTACTTGAAGTAACCAGTGTGAATAAACTCTATAAAACTGTTGTTCTTGGTCTCCCTGTTGTAGATGGTGGAAAACAGTGGGGAAATATGGATTCATCCCCGATTAAATTCAGTAACTTCTATTCTGAGTTGTTAAGCATTCCTGAAGAATGGAGAACTGCACCATTATCGGCTGCCAAATTCCACCAAATGAAACAGAAATTTCCAGTAGAGTGGTATCATTTTTTACTTCATCAACTAAACCTATTTCATCTGAAAGAAAATCCTTCGAATTTACTCGAAGATATTTTTAAAGATACTGCTTTGAAGGATTTGTATGTCCAGGGTGCCTTATCCTGTTATACTGCAATGTTTGGATTGGATGATACTATTGTTTCTCCTGGTCATATTTTTAGAGCCTACAATGGAAGCCTTCCATGGTCAGTCTGTTTGGACTGGTTAATAGGAAACCAAGAGTTATATCAATTAACACTAAAAACATTCAGGTAATTAAGATAAGAATAATATTCTGGTTATAAAACAAACATGTTTCTTATAATTATATAAAAGCAACACAAGTCAGATTTCTCTCTTAATGTCTTCATGGACACAACTATGCAGTTTACAGTTTCTTACTCCTAGTATTCTTGGAGGTTCCCCATCCACATGCTAATCAGATCATTCTCATCCCTGGTAAGCATCTAAATCTAGACAAGGCCAACTAGATGCTGCCAGCTGAAGACACATATATCCTATGATCCGAGAGTGAGGTATTTCTGGATCATGGACTATGAGTTGGCTGTCCCTGTTAGTCTGTCAGAGGGCAAAGGGATAAAGATGAGAAGGCACATCCCCAAAAGTTTCCATGCATAGCATTTCTATGCTAATAAAGCCTCCCAGTCATGATTTTGATTTTGAAGGATAGACTTTATAAGCCAATACGGAAGTCTTGTGGAATGGATTGACTGGTATTTCAGGTATATCTCCTTTGTATGATACTTACAGGTAGAATAGAAAGGGGGATTCTGAAAATGGTATTGCTCATTAAGTCAAAAAGAAACTTTCAAAAGGCTTCAAAAACTTCAGAATAAGAGAAAGCAAATATATGCTACAAATAGTATTGGTGAATGTTCTTCATTTTTAAAATAACTAATCTAAGGGATCAGTTTCTATATTGTAGCAGAAGTGCTATTTCTTTGTAATGGAATCTCACTAATGTGCCCCTGCAATTGTCAGTGACAAAGCCTTCTTAGATTCTTGTGGCAGGAAAATAAATGTGTTGCTTGAGTCAGTAGTTCCTTATTCAAACCCACAATTAGAAGGCAGATCATTGTGTATACAAACATCAGCAGATGCATAGATGTGGATTGTCTGAAGTTTGCCCATTGAAATTCAATGAAAGATTATTACTGCCATAACTTTTAAATTATGCGCAAAAATCGTTCATCTACTCCACAGGCTATTGCTATCCAGACCATTTGGTTTGTAATAATGGTAGATGCATAAACCTCCTGACAGCATTGACTTTGTTCCAGTATTTTAAAAAGGGAGGGATTTTTGAGATGTCTTTTTGCTGTAAATTGCTAGAAAAGCAATTTCAAATTTTGCTTTGATGTGTTTTGATAAGCAAATAAAATGTTGTGCCCAACTAGATGAATATGTGCTGTCTGATAAAGGCTTAATGGAAAAGGAGAGCTAAGTCCACACATTGGAAGGAAGTTAACAACCATCTGGTTCTACACTAAGTTATGAAAGTCAGCTAAGCCATATAATTTGCAAACCTGTATACCTTCAGTTTGCTAAAGGCAAATCAACAAGCCTGATTGTAGCTTATTCTGCTTTCTGAACCCAGCGTATGAAATTTCTGGCCAAATAAAGACATAAATTCATCATCATAAGACTAAAAATAAGAATTCTTGGAAGGTTAATCTTGAGAAATTGAATTTGAATTAACCGACAAGTAGGTTGTATGACAGCCTTCATGATGCTTGCAATGTATGCCCTCAAACATATTTGATAGAGATGTTGATCTGTCAAATTGATAAATTGTCTATCAAGTTGATAACTAAACCTAGTAGTATGGGTCTGCTAACCACTTTTATATCGTTACAGAAGCTATTCTCGATATATATCTTCAGAATTATTCTGATCTTTTCATTATATATTCCTTTGTCTTATGTGTTTATCAGATATGCAGTGAAGCTTATGGTTGATAAAGCAAGTCTGGGTCCAGTTGAAGACTTTAAAGAGCTGCTAAACTATCTTGAAGAATATGAAAATGACTGGTACATTGGTTTGGTGTCTGAAAAGGAATGGCCACAAGCTGTTTTACAAGAAAAGCCGTATCTTTTTTCTTTGGGGCATGACCCAAATATGGTAAGAGATTCCTGACCTTTAAGTGGATTTTTCACTAGTATGCCACTTATTCCATTCTTGAATTTAATGGCAATACTTATATGTGTTTTCTGTAGTTGTTTGTCAAGCTGGTGTTGTGGTCCTAGCCCTCTTTTAGTATAGGACAAAAAACCCTTAAGGAATGGAGGGTATAATTTATGAATGTTTTAATTATGAATTTAGATTGTCTAAGCAAAGTATCAATGGAGAACTTGTTTCTGGAAAAGTCTGGACATAATTAGTTTATTAATAACAAAATAGCTTAAGACCTGTTTCATTAAAAATCTACCTAGTAATTAAGATAACCAGAGCTGATTGTGACATTCCTTCTTGTGGAATTCAGTTAGAGAAAAGCTGTGCTTTTGTGTCACTTCCAAACTTCAGAATTTGCCTTTGCAGTTGATATCCATTTGCTTTATTTTCAGAAAATATATTAAGACATGCTTTAGATGTCTTTTTAGGGTTTAAGGTTTTATTGTATGAATACTATTCAGTTAATTTCTGCAATCTTTTAAAACAGAGGTGCACAATTTTTTCCATGACTGAGGACTTTATCTTTTGGAGGGCCGCATTTTTTTTAAAAAAAAAAAGTGGGATCATGACAAATAGATAGTTCTTGACTTTAAACAAATGTGAGACTGGAATTTCCATCACTTAACAAGGCAGTCATTAAGTGATTCACCTAATTTTATGACCATTTAGTCAGTTGTTAAGCAAACCACAGAGTTCACTTTGTGGAAAAGGTTGCAAATGACATCATGCAACCTCAGGATGCTGCAACCATCATATTTACATGTTGCCAGTTGTCAAGTGTCTGAATTTTGATCATATGACCAAGGAGATGCTGTGATGGTTGTAAGTGTGAGGCCCAACCATAAGTCACTTTTTTCAGCATCATTGTAACTTTGGACGATTAAATGAATGATTGTAAATGGAGGACTACCTGTACTAAAATGGATTATATATGTGTAATATGACCATTCTGTAGCCATGTTTTAACATTATCCTCTATCATAATTGAAATTTCAATTTGATAACCATTTTTAGAGATCTGTAGGGCCCCATTTCTGTGTGTGACTGGAGCCTCAAGCTGATCACCTCTGTGATAAAAGCACTAATAATTTGGAAGCAAGGAATAAAATGACTGACATAGACAGATGATATGCATTCAATGGGAAAAAAACAAAACAAAACTTGAAGAGTAACACAATATCTTACAGAGGCTAGCCGGCTTCTGTACTGAAGGCTTGGACAATAGCCCAGTTTCAGTGCCTTTCAGAACATCAGGGTGGAAGCTATGAGATTCCGAGGGAATGCTATTCCAGAGGCACCATGACCTAGAAAACACACGTCCAAGGTGCCACTAGATGACATTTTTAATAGAGGCATCAACTGAGTCTGCTGAATTGTACTGGTTAGGATTCATTATTCTTTCATTAACCCATTCATTAAAAGAAATGCAGCTCAAATTAGTTTTCTGTGGGTTTAACCATATAAATAAACTGTTTTACAATATCCATGGCCCAGATTTTTCTTAGAAAAACAAAAATCTGACTTCTTTGCACTGTTCAAAGACAAGGTGACTTTTTGTGCTTATCTTCATTTTTCAGGGAGTTTATACTGGCAGGATACTCACACTTCAGGAATTCCTAGTACAAGTGGGAAAACTGAACGATGAAGCTGTCAGAGGACAGTGGGGGAATCTGTCTTGGGAGCTGCTTTATGCCACAAATGATGATGAGGAACGCTATAGCATCCAGGCACATCCTGTACTCCTGAGAAACCTGACGATTCAAGCAGCAGATCCTCCCCTTGGCTATCCTGTTTATTCCTCTGAACCTCTTCATCTGACTTTCTTGTAGTTCCTCAGAATGAAGCCACTTCATTCCTTCACTGAGAATTGTGTGGAATGAGGGGGAAATCTTTGGAGCATGTCTTTCAATATCAGTTGACAATGGGAGAAGACTTAATGCAGGCAATAAGATAATTAATTATGCATTTAAATGATGTATATTGTGTGCATTTTTATATAAAATCCTCAAATCATTACCAATACTGTATTGATAAGTACCTTTCACAGGGATGTAAGTTTATGTACCTTAAACCATAAATACATATTTTACTGTAAGTCAGAGGCTATTTCTATGATTGATATAAGTTTATTTTTTATTTACTAAATCATACATTTGTATTATGAAATTGTACTTGAAACATATTTAATATTTGTTTGATTTTGAAAAAGAAATATTTGTTAAGAATTACAAATTGAGTATTAGGGGAAAGAAATATCCTGATTCAATAAGATGTAAGTTTCCAGTATCACTGGGCAGCCCACAAACACACAGACTTGCAGCCATGCTCCTACTTACAAACCGATTCTACTTATATGAAAAAAATGGAGGTCAACAGAAGTTGTGAGGATATAGAAAAAAGCAGCAGGCCAGGTTACAATGAGAGACAAATATACTACCTGACAATCAGTCATAAAGTTTGGGGGTGTCAGGGGCCTGACGTAACAGATTTACAATCATAAGGCTATATTCCTTGTAGGAGAGGTAATATAAAATCTGTATTTAGTTTCCTGACACAGTGACAAAGCGTTCTGTTCATCTGCAGTGGGTACAACTGTAAATCATATAATTTAACTCTAAGAATCAACACTGGCTTTTTAGTACTTCTTGTTGAGTTGAAAATATCATAGACATTTTGCTTCTCCCAAGCTATCTTATGAAAGATTGAAATGGAACACATTTTTAAGTGATTTACTAAAGGTTTCAAAAGCATGACTTAGTTCATATAATAAACTATTTACTAAGGGAACAGAATCGCCATAGTTCATATAGCACATGAAGAATGTGGCTGGGTCTTTATGCTCTTTGCCATTCATTTCCCCATCCTCAGTCTCTCTCCTGATTGGGACCAAAAGTGTCGTTTTTGTATTTTGAAAGAGAAAGTTTTAATTGGCTAAAATAAGCACTTTAAACATTACAGAGGCTTAAGGCATCCATGAAGCTCCTGAAAAATGGATCTTGGCCAATTCACTTTAGGAATAGTTCCTGGCATACTATGAAACATTTGCATGGGTCTGAAGCCAATGGAAATTGCACATTCCTGCAGTAGGTCATAACCAAACCATGTTATAGGCCAGTGTTTTATAAACCCAGCTAGTATTTGAGAAGATTTGGGAGAAAGATAGGTTTGAATCATCATCCTGGTGTATGTTGAAAAGCCAACATGTGAAGGAACTTTTTTTAGGTAGCTATCATAGTGCAAAGCCAGAAGCTTTATACAGGTACATTCATCATCTTATTGCACATTTTTGCAACATTTTTTTTTGCCAAAGTGTGTGCAAAAGAAAACCATAAACTTTTCAAGCAGAGATTCCTCTCTTTTCCTTATGCTGGTTGATGTTTGAAAGAATGCTGGGCTGTTCATTTTCCTTAGGAGGACTTTTTGTAATAAGAAACATCAGCATCCTGTAAGAAACAATACATGCTACTTAGGCAAGGCTATTCAAATAAAGTAAGCAAGACACTTTGGATGCTTCAATCACATCCATAGAACACAAAAAGGCAAAAAATTAAGTGCCTTTAAAGTATAATTCCCACCGGGCTATTTATTTTAAAACCGTATAAAATTGTGATAACATAATCCATACTAAACTAGTGAGATGCACCATTTTAAGGCCTTGCTAATCCAATACACCTAGGACTACATTTTTTAAAAAAATCATTTGAATATAAAAGGTGCTTTTTCAAGAGACAACTGGACTTGTTTTTCTTTGAAGACGTTTCACTTCTCATCCAAGAAGCTTCTTCAGCTCTGACTGTGATGGGCAATGGAAGGATTCTCCACCATCCAGTCACTGAGAATCTCCAAAGATGATTGAATACGAAATTTTGAATCTGCAGCATTTCATTAAATAACACATTTGCGTCTGAAATTACAGAATATTAAGAATCCTGTGATGGAAGGATCACATCTGATTTTAATGTCCTATTTGATATCTTGGCTCTGATAAGGTATGAACTTGGCTTTTGAAATTTCCACAATATACACTGAGGCAACTAAAAAACCCAAGGAATCTGGTTTGCTTTGATTCTGTATTACAGAAAGCATTCAGATAACCACCTTCTGTTTACACCAGAATGTGGTAATATTTTCCTTTAAACGTTGAAATGCCTTCCCAACAGAGCTGAAAGAAATAAAAGTCACTGAGAGTTGGGCAGCAAATAGGTTTAATAAATAATGACTGCAATGAACCATAATAATAATTTTAGATTCTTGGCAAGAACTTGATGCATATGATGGGAAGACTGATGGTTTGACCTGTAATAGAACTCTTGATTATATTCTGTCACTTATCCACAGAAAAGTGAAGCCACCACCCTACTGAGGAGTCAGGGAATCTCCAGTGCTTTACAGAATAGATAGCCAGAAATGTGGACTGTTCTCTCTCTTGAGTTTTTGCAGTTTTAAATGGAAAACTTCATAAAGTCACAAGAGGCTAATTCTACCCCACAAACCCTCAACTATTCCAAAAATTAGATTAACTGAATCCCAGCCCCAAGCATTATTAAAATGCAGTTCTTTATATGTTGGGCAAAGCCCAGTGCATTCATCAAGCATAAGGAGTTGTATACATCCGCCCTGTAGCCTCTAGAAAAGTCAAAGATCTGGAACTGGAACAAGAGAATGTGTTCTGGAATGTACACAAAATCATGATGTGTACATCTTTCAGATTGTGTACCTCATATTCAAGGTAGAAACCTTTGTGTTTGGCTTCCCATAAATGTCCACTCCAAAATAAACAGACATGTGATATACATTTCAGGTAATGGAAATTGCAAGAACATATAAATGCATGAGCAAAAGGGAGATGGAATTTAAAAACTGAGATGACAGCTACAGCTGCATAGCTAAAGCACTTAACTATCATGGATGTTTCTGCTAAAAATAGAACTGCAGTCATCCTTGAAGGAGTATATAGAGCCAAAATATCGATTTCTTACATGGAGACTTAAATTTGGCAATATAAATTTGGCATTTTGCATAACATACTGCCTTCTCAAATCAGCCAATTAAGTGGGTTTAAATGATACCATGATAGGAAATAGATTCTATTTGAAGAACGTACCACTCCACTCTTGAAGTTGTCTATTCGTTTCTTTCCCAAGCGGTTCAACAGCCACCATGCCCAAGTGGGGGCATACTGCCACATGTAACAGATTGCCAGGTAGGGATGGTCACTGACCCAGGCTTCCTTCACATCGTTAGCCATGCTAACCAGAGTTAAGCGGACGCATCGTTGAGTTGTCATTTTGTGAGATTGGTCCCCAACGTTTTGATTAACCTGATAATGGG
>JANHFO010000967.1:195225-206294 GCA_032468095.1 Pareas carinatus
TCTGTCTGTCTCTCTGTCTCTCTCTCTCTCTCTCTCTCTCTCTCTCTCTCTCTCTCACACACACACACACACACACACACACGCACACACGCACTCACACACTCTGTGACCAGAAAAGCAACCCAAGCATGTTGAAGTGTTTTGAAGTTTCCTGTTTAGTCTTCCACAAAGCATCCAATTACACTTTGACTTGTTCTGAATTCAAAAGTAGTTTGATGGATTTCTAAAGGGATAACTGTGCCAAAGAAAACTGTTTGTGAATTACAGGCAGTATTGCCTGGTTCCTAACTTTAGGAGTCATTAAAGGGCAATTTAGATTATACTATAATCATTTTTGAAGTGAGAACTGTTAAAACTTTTAATATAAACTGAATTGGTGTATCTCCCCACCCCTGGTCTATTAAGAATAATTCTGGTTAATAGCTATGTTCTCTTTTGCACAATTCTTGGGAATATAGAACTGTTTGGTACAAGAAATGATATAACTGCTGACTTATTTAGTTATATACTTAATATACTATTTCTATTAAGATTCCAGAATTACAACATTAAAAGGCGGACATTAAAATTTAAAATTATCGCATTTTTATTAATATATTCTGATTGAAATAAAATTAAAGCCTTTAACATTTAAAGAGGAAAATGAGCAATAAGATTAGATGTCATCTTTTTTGCAGAATGACCAAACTTCAAAAAAAAAGTTAACTTTAGGATTCATATTTGTTTATTTTTCTGAAAAGGCTGCTTTGTTGACTGGATTACACTACTATAATATATAATATATTATAAATTATGCCTTTATCCTGTATTCTGATCAATTTTATATTTATTTTGAATAAATTTAATTGTAGTTATGTAACAAAGTATTTGTGCTACTCAAAACTTAAATACTAAGTACGGTTTCTTAAAATCATATTTCAGGATATTATAGATATTAGGACTAACCTAATAAAAAATTAAGTCCTTCAAACACAACTGAGATTGCAGTCCTCAAGCTGTTTTTCTCAGTCCAAATTTTCACTTTAGTGGGATTCTCAGGTGTAATATTTCAGGGTTACACTGGAAAATTTCACTATTTAAACACGTTTTTTTCATAGATGGTTATTAACTTAAGTACGCTGTAATAACCATCTTCAGTAAAACCCATATATTTATATAGAGAGATTTTCTCTTTCTGAGAGAAAGGTTTAAGAAAATTTCTGAATGTCAGAAAATTCCTGTTCTCTCACATTTGTAAAAATATAGCATTTTCCAAGCCTTTTAAAACAACTTTTCCCATTTAATTATGGTAGTGTGAACTGCACTTCCACGCTCCATCTGTCTGTCCTACAACGATCTTTTTGTGCCACATTTGAAGTTAACAAAAAGAGCTGCAAGTTATTATAATACAAAGGCCAATAAATTGGTTGCATTTATGCCATAAATTATTTGTGATTGTTCATATATTTCTATTTAGTTCAAATGTATTTTAATGGAGAATGTATTTCAAATGTACTACAGTTTTAGGCTCTGGAACTGTGTAGTTTAGGTAAATTGAAATCCCTTTATTTTTGTACAAAAGATAACATAGCATTAGAATGGTGTAGCCAATACTAGATGTTCACAATTCACAATAAAATGCTTTATAAAACAATATTGAAATCTTTGTTCTTTATTTTGTGTTCAGTAGTAGAAATTTTTGCTTTAAATAGTAGATGAAATAAAAATGTTGGCCCTACTGTTTTACCTTTAATATATACAGGTAGTCATCGACCTATGACCCCAATTGAGCCCAAAATTTCTGTTGCTAAACAAGACAGTTGTTAAGTGAGTTTTGCCCCTTTTTACAATCTTTCTTGCCACAGTTATTAAGTTACTCACTGCAGTTATTAAGTTAGTAACACAGTGGTAAATTGAATTTGGCTTCCCCATTGACTTTGCTTGTCAGAAGATCACAAAAGATGATCACATGCCCCTGGGACACTTTAACTGTCATAAACATAATCTAGTCTTCAAGCGGCAGAATTTTGATCACGTGTCCTTAGGAATGCTGCAAGGGTCATAAGTGTGAGGGACTGTCATGAGTCACTTTTCAGTGCCATTATAACTTCAAATAATCACTACAAGAATGGTTGTAAAGCTTTTACTTTTGGAGGAGCTCTTTACAGCCTTTGCTGCCTGCTTACCATCTTCTGGTTGTTAGTTGAGGACTACCTGTTCTCCCTCTCACTTGTATCATGGTACATTCAGGATCCAAGAAACTAATTAGATTTCCTCACCTCACCTGCAAAAAAGCAACTCCCTATGCCACAACAATGGACCTTGAAAACTTGACATCGAGGTCAGTTGTTCTTTGGGAGATGAAAGTCAGTGATTTCATTGCATTAGTATAAATCCCTAGAATGTAGTCCTATAATCAGCTCTTAATCTCTTGGCCATTGTGAAATATTGCTATTTTGGACCGTGGAGGATTGGTGTAAAGTTACATAATTACTTAAATTTTTCTATTATGCTTCCTATTTGTTGCTATGTATTAGTCTACAGATGGGGCTAGGCTAACAATATAACAGAGTTGGAAGGGATCTTGGAGATCTTCTAGTCAAACCTGCTGCTCTAGGAGGATACACTTTTTAATAAGTTATTGTCATGTACTTAAAAATTATTTCGCCAATTGCGTTCTTGTTTTCAAGCTTCACATTTTTATATAGATCAAAATTATAAAATTATTTCTTATTTTATTTTGGGTGAAATGTTGACATATATTTGTTTGGGAAACCATGTACCATAAAATCTTAATATATTATTGCTTGATTAATGAGTTAATTTAAAGCTATGTCACAATTACTTATAAAAATTTCTTGCATATTATTGATTATCCATAGTTACATGCAAATGTGTACACACCCGTGGACTGATTGCATGTCTCTGTGATTCCCTGTATTAAAAATTATTTATTTTGGCAAATTTGAGTGCATATGTACTACTTCTGTACAATTTCCGTTTACAAATTCAAAATAAAACATGATTATGGCAGATGCAGAGATTTGGACAGCCAGTTGATTCACTTTGGGATTTCTTTATTATAAAATTGTTAGTAAGGCCCATAAAGATGGCTCACTTGGGCTGCAGGTAGCCAGGCAAAGATAATTCCATTGGACATTATAACCTTTCAAGATACAAATGCTGTTCTCTCTAGTTTCAGTATCTGAAAGTAGAGAGACTAGAGGAAGATTGCTGTGTAAAACAAAAACCCTCTAAAGCAGTGTTTCTCCAACTCAGCAACTTTTATGATGTTAAAACGGCTAGCTAGGGGAATTCTGGAAGTTGAAGTCCATCTATCTTAAAGTTCCTGAGTTTGAGAAAGACTATTCAAACGCTTCTGACTTGTAATTTCAATTGTCAGAAACATGGTTAACAAATAGAAGTTACATGGTACATTTGAAGTGAAGGCAAAGTCTGAAAAACCAAAGCAAATCTTTCTTAGAGCTGCTTCAAAACTGATAAGATCTAAAAATCAGAATGACAGTTCTGAAAAGTGAAGCTATTGTTTGAATAGTTTTCCACAGGTCCACTGATCAGTGTTGCTAATGCAAATGTGATCTGCATGAGAGTGTTATCAGGTGAAAACATTGACATGCCCTTCACAGTTGCCAGACTCAAATATTATTGAAAATTTTAAGGGAGATTTCAAAGATGCAATATGTGTGAGGAGAATTTGGGGATGTGTTAATTTTGCAAGGAAGAGTGGGAAGAAATTGCAGAATCAGCCAATTACAAAAAAGGTTTTGAGCAGTTATTTTTTGCAAAAGGAGATATAACAAAGTACTGTCAGAAATGGTGTCCAAATTTCTTCACTCAGTACTTACTATTTTCTAATGTTATAAACAATTGACCATGAATAGTACATACACATTCATATTTACAGGAACTTTTCCGTGCAATTATATCACAAATCAGGGTAAATATTTGCAAATACAAATTGTAAACTTTTTAATGATTTGTATACGTAGTCTTATACTGGAACTATGGTTGTCAGTTGAAGCATGATGTGACTGGACCCAATTTTTTGACATTTTTTGCAATAGTTATTAAATGCATCCATTTCCCTCAATGGGCATTTTTTTATCGAAAAGTAGAAGTAAATGTCAGAAACCAGCATGAAATGTTGAAGTCGCAGTCATCTGAAGAGGCACTGCAAATGACTGTAAAGAAGAGCCGATTACCAAGCACCCAAAATGTGTTCATATGACCACGGGTGTGTGTGAGGCTGTTGTAACTTCAAAAATGGGTCATAAGTAGCTTAGTGGTGGTCCATCATAAGTAGACAGTTATTAAGTGATCAGTCCTAAGTCAAGAACTGCCAACAGACCTGCCATGATATATTTGAGTGTGTGTGTGTGTGTTTCAAGGTATCTCTAATAGCTCGTGGAAACTGATATCTGGCTACGATGTAATAGAAACAGAACTGGGAAAGATTATTTTTTCTTGATTTTCTAAATATTGAAGCAGAAGAAGAAATTATTTTTAGATTAGTCATTAATATTCTGAAAATTAGACATTGTGAAATGTGCAGCTTTGTTATTGACAGAAAGTAGATTGAAAGTGTTATATGTCTTACAGTTCAAATATTGTTTAAACTGCATTGAGGGTGTTGTAATTTCTTGGGGGTTAGTATGCTTTATATAATGAGAGCATTTGTAGGAATTTGAGTATTTCATATATTTTTTCCCAAGTTGGTTTGCATTGAACTGTTTTAAATGTTTTTTTGTATTTTAGTTTATTAAAACAAGGGCTTTAGTTTATAAACCAATCAACAATCTTGCTGGGATTCAAATTTCATTGATTAAAAATGCTAATTGAATGTATCAGTAAAGAAGTTCTCTCTTTCCTCTAGTAATTCCAAACATCAGCATTTCATTATTGAGGGGCGCTTAGAATACTAATATTTTTATATACTAGTTTAATAAATATATTAAAAGCTTCTATCTGTTTCTTAATGAAAGATAAACAGAATATGGAATGTTCTGAAAAGATAGGACATTCGTGAGGTGCATTTCCACTCCAATTTGCTAGGGTAAAATTATGAAACAGGCAAAACTTTTGAAACCTTGAACTTTCTTTGATGAAACTAAATGTTGCAATATTTTCCAATTGTGATTGAACTGAATTTACAAGGAGATGCTTCTGATTCCCAGAGATCATAAAGAAGCAGGGTGAAGGAGTACCCGACTTAGTCCACGTCATGCGTACATTGCAAACAGAGAGCATCCCAAATCTTCCACCAGGGGGTGAATTGGCGAGCAAGTAAGTTTGCACCAGTATAAATATACTTTTGAGTATACCTTTCATAAAATCCATCTTAAGGGTAATGGAAGTATTTTCAATAACATCAATAATCGCACTCTCCTTCAAATGTTATTACAAATGATGAAACAGAGGCAAAACTAGTATAAATTGCAAAATGTTTCATGCTCAAAGTGCATCCTTTTGAGCTTGAATTTAGCATAAAACAATTGTTTTGAATATAAGCCAGAGTATTTCAAGTATCTTGGGTGTGTTTTAAACTTGAAGCAATATATTTCTAATTTGAGGCAGACTTCTTTCAAAGTTGAAGCATCTTCCCAAAACTCAAAATGACCTGTTTTTTTTTACTTGAAATGCGATTTTGAAACTGAAATAGGTTGTGTTGATTTAAAATGGATTGAATTCAGATCATTGTATACTTTGCTGCTCTGTTGCATATTAAATGCTAAAAATAAAAGGTATCAGTACCAGCTGATTAATTGATTTTTAAAGAGGCATCCTAACATTTAAATATGTTTGTTATTTATTGATTTAATAATGTTAAATTTTAAATTATAGTCTAATTCCAAATAAAATGGATTAATGGCTTCCAAGATTTTATTGTCTAGGGAATATAACTTTAAAATACAAAATACGTTCTGCTGCTTGTGATGTTTACATCAAAACCTGGTATAGAGTTAAAATATTGCCTACAAGTCAATTAGTAAAACTTTGGCATTATATGACCTAAGTTGGTTATAAGACAATTTAATGTCCTGCTTAAGCTAGTTTGTTTGGTCCTCCCATTAATTTTAGGTTATCAAATAGTTCCACTGTTTTTTTTTCTTCATTTTGTTTTTTTAAGGCCATGTTCTTATTTTATTTTAGTAATCTGGAATTTTTGATGCCACCTTGAATTCCATTTGGCTCAAATATGTATAGTTTGTTAATCAAACTGAACATACTAATGATAATGTTTAAGGGCATCGTTTACAATATTTTAAAACTTTAAAGATCATGCTTGACTGTTGGGAATTGCTGTCTTTTAAAACTGGTTTTATTTTGTTTTTACTTCATCTGATTTAGACGGAGTGTGATTGAAGCCATTTATAACAGACTGAATCCTTATCGGAATGATGAAGCTGTGAGTATTGGCACCACCCATCAGCTTTTTCTTATTAATTCTGACTGAAAAATTACTTATCAGTATTTAATTTTAATTTGTTAGTATAAATTATATTCACTAAAATATTTTCACTATGCTTGAGCTTAATAAAATACTGAAACATTTTGGAAGATTCTATTGCTTTTAGGTTAAGTGACCAGCTATAATTCACTGACAACAAAAATACTGTGTTAAGTTATTTAAGGGTAATTTTGCTTTGTCATATGTTTTGTTAAACGTATACTTTGTCCCAAAGTACAAAAAAGAAAATAAAAATCCTAAAATTATGGACATATCTACTACCCTTTTCAGTCTGGATTATCCAGAAATTGCTGTAATTTTGGGCGCTCCAGACTTTAAAGGGTTTATTCTCTTTTCTTAAAGGACTCTGCATCAACTGATGATATGTGGTAAAATGCCATCTAAGCTGTGGAATTAGCACCAATTCTCCTAATTGAAAACTCACCCAACCAACAGTGATCCTTCTTAGCATCAGTTTCACACATGCTTGAAGGGAAGTGATGTTGGTATTAGTGAATACATCAGAAAACAACAGTTCAACACTTATCCCAGGAATGATTTTTTTTTGTGAAGCAAACTTCTGTAAAAGTGATACTGAAACTATAATGCTGTAAATTGGACTCCAAGCAATTTTATGTTGTATGATTTTGTTTTGTAAAGTGCAGTTGTGGTTGTCCAGAATGCTTATTTCATAATGAGCTGTTTTACATCAGAAATGAAAAGCTTGGTTTGTTGTTTAACACAACAGTACTCTAGCTCTTTCTATTTGTTTTTGTGGTTTTGGATTGCTGGGAGTAGCAACCTAGCCAGCAAAATACTCAGGAGGTGCATGGAAATTTTGTAGAGGAAATTTGATATAAAGGCAGATTATTGTAACTGCAGTATGGAAAATAATTGGAACACAGTTACTTTTCCTTCAGACTTTAATTGTTTTTTTATCTTAAAATTATGGCAGATCTAAAATTCTCACTGAATTATGTGAAATATTTCAGCAAAAGAAGAAAAGTTCACCAACATTAGAAGATGGCTATTAAATAGATCATGGAAGCTTAAAAACCTTTGATAAATTGCACCTTTTTTAGAGAAAACCTTTACCTTCTATTAAATATCAATTATGTTAAGAGATGGTATCTTTCTATATTTAGTAGGAGCATGCACCATTTTATTAGCCTGATTGGCTGGATTGGCTGCTGTTCTAAGTAAAAATTCTTTTAATTCCATTTTATCAATAAAGCTTGATTTAACAAGAAATTTAACAATAAATGTGTAACTCTTTCTCTTTCCTTTTGTCTTCTGAAATGTTCATAAATAAAGTGTCATGTTGATAAATATTTTATTAAACAATTGCCCATTTATGAAATGGGAAGAACTCTTGATTGTGCCCGAGGCACAGATGGAGTTTATTTTCTAATTAGTGGGCATAATATGCTTTGAGAAACAGAATGATCTTGTTACATGAGTTTCATTTCAAGATTTTAGTTTGATAGCATTATATGAGCATACTGTATACTTGCTTCTTAATGAAAATTAATTTGTCAGAGCCTGACAATCTTATTTAGATTGAACAGTAGATGTGATTTGAAGTGCATAGATTCAGAATATTTAATCGTTGGGTTTAATTTGCCTTTTTTTAAAAAAAAAGATGAAATAATAAAACTAATTTGACTTGAATTTTCCTCTACTGAAAACAAGATAAATTGATTATGTGTTTGCAGAACTACTGTTTTATGCACCTTGTATTTTCTTTTTGTTTTTTTCAGTTGAGGGTATTGTATGATCATTATGTATTTCTTTAAACTTTCGTCCAACTGATGTCCCGCCAAAGGAAAACCAACAAAATATATAAATAGATAGTAACAATGTAGCTAGTGTTTTTTAAAAGGTGTAAAACATACCTTTTTATAGGAAGCAATGTACAACTCACATGTTTATATCCCTCTTTCCTAATTTTCAGATACACATTTGTTTGTATATAGAGCCTTAAAACTATTGCAGTTAGGAAATGTTGAAAAAGTAATGTCTAAGGATTGTTATTATAATCGCAAATATTTTATTTCTCTTGTTTGGTTGTTTAATATCACTGTATTCAGTTTCTACCCTTTTGAAGCATGAATGAAGAAAACATAAGCACTATTTGTATTTATAAATTTAGAGCCGCTTTAGGTAAAGCAGCAGTCCCTCACCTTACCTACATTAAATGCTTAAAATACAATTTTGTTGAGTTCAGGCAATAAAATTGTTAAGTATAACTTCGTATATACCCAATTTAAAAGGCTATATTTGAAGTACTAATCAATTAACAAGAATGGATTCACTTTAGATTAGAAACCGGGCTCAGATCATTATTTCTTGTGTATATTGAAGTATACAAGTATATAAAGGTGGCAACAACTCAGAACAGAAGCAAGTTTTTAAAATTCTCAAATGTGAAAGCCATATGTTTAATACTATCAATTGTAATAACAGCACATGTTTAAATTTTGGTGTTGGTCCACATCTTAAAGGTGAGAACAGTTATTCTGCTATTGCTTACAATCGTTCTTAAAAGTAAAAGTTGGATAGAAAAGAGCAGTTGTACATTAGCCTATGTACATTTGGCTCTTATTAGGGTCAAGGCACTGTGTTACTAGACCTTATTAATACATGGCAATTTTATGTGTTAATCAAAGTGAAATTAAATTCATATAATCCATAAATTGCAAATTTTAGTAAGGATGCTTATTCTTGTTTGCCAAACTGCAGAAAATAAAACCTTGTTTTTTCCATTTTTGCAACTTTTTTAAATGCTAGAAATGTCTGAACACCTCAGGGGCAGTCCAGTATAGTTTAAAGAATTGTGTGCTACAGTATTTATTTCCCTAGCCAGAGGTGAAAGAGTGGATGCCTGTCTGCTGATGAAATAAAATAAAACAATGGTCCCAACTTTTTTGCCTTTTATTTCTATGCAAATAGTTCTTTATACAGCATTTTTCACAGCATTAAATTTCTGTTATATTTTAAATGGGGACTTTTGAGTGCTGATAAATTTAGGGTAATTTAAGGCAATTCTGTTTTAAGTAACCTTAAACATTGATATTCCCTCATTCCTTATTTTTGGGGAGGGGATGTGTTTTGAATTTGTTTTACGAAAGTCAGATGTATATACACACACACGTGCGAGATACCACTCACTCACTCACTGACTCATCACCAGATCTCGAAAACTATGAAAACAACAAACATGAAATTTGGTAGATATGTTCGTCTTGGCATCTAGCCGCTCACTAAGAAAGGATTTTTCAAAATATTTATTTTTACACGAGTTATTTAAAATTTTTAATTCCGGATGGGTAGAGGGTTGTGATTGGTCAAAATATCCAACATAGTTTGTTTCCTTTCTCTTGATTGGAGGGCTTTCACACCCTATTGTTTGATTTTGAATTTTTCGGTTAAAAAACCAGTAACACAATTAGAGCATTCTAATCTCCGAACGGCAACAGCGGCAGTTTCACCAGTAGTGGCCAGAGTCATGGTGGGGCAAGGAGCGGCAGGGCTGGATAGCGGAGGGCCGCCACGGCATGGGTGGGGGAGACGGGGGGGCTGACAATTTCAATATGGGGATTGAATCCTCGCTCACCCGGCTCCGTCACGCCGCCTTCTGCATGGCCCAAGCCCACCTGGCAAAGTCCTGCTGGACGGCCTGTCCCAGGGGCCAGGCCAGTATCACTGCTCAGCCTCGTTTCAGGAACAGTGGCCTACAGGCACGTCTCACGCCACATGCCTCAACCATAGTGCCTTGCCGGAGTCGCCGGCCCGCAGGAAGCCCAATGCCTGGTGGGGAATGACGGCTAGGCGGGCGACAGTCACAGCGGAGGCTCGGGAACAGACAGAGGGTGGGAGAGCACCCGGGGATGAGGACGCCCAGAAACAAAAAGCGGAGGCCAAGGCAAGGTGGGAGCGGTGCAAGAGCCGAGTCGTGAATGGGAATAGGCTGCTCACTGCTGGCAGCGTCGATATGAGGGACAGCTATTCAGACTGAGGAAGAAAACGAGGTTGCGGCTACCCAGTGGGGTCTACAGGAGGAGCCCCTGACTATCTCTGCCGGAAGAACCTTTGTAAAGCCCCTCTCCGCCCACAAAGGTGTTGGAACCAGTGAGGGCTTGCTGGAGGCGGGTCAAGGGCAAGGCTCCGCAGATGGCAGTGGTTTTGCAGGGCATGTCAGGGCCGCCTGCAGTAGTAAAAATGCTGAAAGAGTGGACAGGCAAGAGGAAGACGAGGAAGAAGTACTAGCAGCCAGACAAGAGGGCGGTTGTCTGGACTCAAATCCACTTAACTTGAGATACCGCGGCAGTTCTTCCAAGAAAGCCAATCAGCTGTTACTGCTGCCACTGCTACCTGACTTAGATCATAGTAAAATAACTGACTCCTTAAGCAGTGGCAGCCAACAATCATATCCTCCCCGATGCAATTCGTTGGCTACAATATTGAACCAAGCATTTACAGTGCTACCGGTGGTCTGGCTTCAGGTGCTGGCACCTCAGCATCCACTAGAATTAATCGCTCCAATCATACATATTTGAAAAATTCTTACAACCCAAAACTTTCCATACCCCTCCCTATCTCTTCCTTCTTTCCCTTCTCT
>JANHFO010000969.1:0-10835 GCA_032468095.1 Pareas carinatus
CCCTTGTATGTTTTTTATTGTGGCTGTACACCGCCCTGGGTCCCCTTTGGGGAGAAGGGCGGTATAGAAATCAAATATTAAAAAAAAAAAAGCACTCAACTATTTACTGATATTTTATTAATTTCATTAAAATGCAGATCCAGTGCATTGATTTAAAATATCTGTTTGTCTTTAAAAAATAATTCAGAAAGCAATTCAAACTCTATATTCAAAAATGTAAGTAAAAAATTAAGTTTCCTTTGGAATCTGTTTCATATATACAGTGTGGAGGTGACTCAGCATAAAGTTAGTTGCCAATGTGAATTATTTTAAATGATGCAATAAATCAAATTCTGACTGATGAAGCAAATTTTGTGGTTAATCCATGCCTATTGACTCCTGCCATGAGTGGATACAATCAGCAGTATGCACCAGCATACTACTTTTATGTTTGCAAGCCAAATTTCAGCTTGCTGTTATCTGTACCGCCACCTCGAAAAACATACAGCTCTCCAGCTAATTGTTAATAAGTCACTCTGAGTTACTCTTCTACATCAGAGATGAATAATCCACAGCCTGTGCAAGAGATTTCAAAGTTCAGTTAAAAAATACTTTCCTTTTTAGTATAACATGAGAAGAAGTAAGAGGAGGAAAGCCAGTCAGTGAATGAGGACACAGTTTAGGAGAGAAATTAGAAAGAAAGAAAAAAGGTGTGAGGGGGAATATGCACATGAAAAATTGGCCCTGGTGCCATCCCTTCCTTGTTTTTTCCCAATGCATTAATCCTGAAGAAATTTAGTCTCCCCTGACATAACTTTAGTACATTCCTTCCTTCAATTCAATTTGAATTTGTTACAGTTCTGATTATGTCAGTACTCAACATACAAGGGTATCCATTAAAAAGAAAAGCAATGCCCATTATCTAGAGAGAAATCTTACCATAACATTATTCATTACTTATGTGTATGTCAGTTGAACCGATTCCTATTTATCAAGCTCAGCTGCTATGTATTTTTCTTTTACAGATAGTCCTTGAGCCCACAATTATAGTTATACAGTCATGATAGTCGTTAAGTGGGTCATGTGACTTTATCCAATTTTATGACTTTTTGTGATGGTTGTTAAACAAATGTGTCATTAAATGATCCCAATGTTTTCTATGGATCTTTTTCCCCCTGAAAACTTGGTTAATATCTATTTCTGGCAAAAATATCATAATTCATAGTCATGTGATCATGGAAAGTGGAAAATCTCCATAAATGTGGACTGGCTGCAGAGTGCTCAAAATTCAGACACAACTACAGGGTGGCATCTGAATTTTGAATCTGGGTAGTAAGTACCTTTTTCAGAGTCTGTTGTAACTTAAAGCATTTAAGTGACTGGTCGTAAGTCAAAAACTACCTGTATATCATGTGTTTTGTTTTTGTTTTGTCTATTTTTTTTAAGTCATTGCAAATCACTTTGTTGAGAGGGCTATATAAAACATCCAAACACATAGGATATAATATAAAACAAGATGGAAATGCATATTTTGAAACTGCAATGACAAATAATATAAGAGAACAACATGGCTTCAGTCTCTTGCCCCACTCCACAAAAGAACATGGCCAGGTTGTGGTTGTTAAGGCCTAAATTCAAGGATTAAAAATACTGGTCTTTCCTGAGTTTTGGAGAATAGTATTACTTATTTCAAGCCCAACTTTTACAATTAATTTTAGCATTTAAGGTTGGCATGGGTGCTGCTTACCTTTTCATTAGCCATTGTGTGATACCACCAGAAGAGTCTTGTTGTGATAAAATAAGCAATGACAACATCTACAGTGTAATGCTCATGTCCTACCAGGATACAAATTATTCCGGCAACACTCATACACCAGCAAATCAGGTGATACCACCAAAAGTGACGAGGTGAATCTGTCCCAAAAGAAATCATATAAAACATGGGCAATCATATTCTATTTTGGGCGCTATAGTTCAAAATCAGTTATATTCAAGGGATTTGCCAGGTGACTGGAGAAGGGCAAATGGTGTTGCTATCTTCAACCCTGGGGAAAGGGAGCCTAAGTAGCTATAGGCACATTATGTATATGTATATATGTGTTTATGTATGGGTATGGGTATGCACACACACACACACATAATGGGTAAAACTCTGAAATAGGTTATTAAGCAGATTGTTTGTGACTATTTGGAAAAGAACACATTGCTTAGCAGCAGCTAATATGGGTTTTATCAAGAAGAACATGCTAAAACAAGCCAATTTCCTTTTTTTGATAGAACAACCAATTTAGCTGTTTAGAGGCATGTCAAGGTATGAACCAGTAAGATGAATTTAAAGGACAAATATAGACTCCTCTAACTGGGTAGGAGAAAACCAAGGTGTAAGCCTAGGATAGAAAGGACTACATTGCACAGTAGTATGCATGAAAAGCATGGACCACATGCCAAATGTAAGTCAATAATATTATGCAATTGCAAAACAAAAGTGGGGGAGGGGATGGAATAGAATCTTAGGCTGTATCACTACCATAGAAGTATGATACCAAGGTAACAAGAAATCATTTTGCTCTCTATTCTATATTGGCCAGACTGCACTTAGAATATTGCATCCACCTCTGGGCACCACATTTTGGAAAAGACATTGACAATCTGAAACATCCAAAGAACAATTAAGATGATGAGGGGCTGGGAATGAAAAACTTACGAGGAATTATTATAAGTTAGACATAAGTTCAACCTAGAAAACAGAGGACTGGGGAGATATGATTTTCAATTTTTAGTGTTTCCCTACAAGTGCATGGTCTACTTTTTTTCAGATCAACTAAATGGTTGCATCAGGAATGTACTGACCAACTAATCACTCAAACCTGATGTCATGGGCTGGCTCAAAGTTACTCAGGACTGGTCTTAGATTTTTAAGGGGAGAATCTCATAGTTTTCTGATTTCTAGCCTGGTGCTGGAGTTTTCTCTTTTAATGGCTGTATACCACTCTGAGTCCCTTCGGGGAGAGGGGCGGTATATAAATGTAAATAAATTCAAATTCAAATTCAAATTAAACATTTTTGAGAAAATATTTTTAGTTTTGAAAAAAATACCACCATTGAAACTTACATTCCTTGATAAATAGGTAAGTGAGTGTTAGCACTACAGTGTGTCCACTGAATAGAAAATCTCCACATAAGATATGTGAGCCTGTTATAGACAGACCTCCTCCAGAAATTAGTTGCAGAATCCGGTGAACTTTAGCTTGAGAATCGCCATTTAGCTAGAATCAAGTAAAAAAGAAGGGAGGGGATCCTTAAAGGGTATATTTGACAGGATAAAACATTTCAACAGAACTTATTCTTCAAATTAAAATAATAAAATGCTTAAAATACACAACATAATTTATCTATAGCATTTTATAGTACCTATGTGAAAATCACCAAAGAGGTTCACAATAATTAAAACCCAATTCATTACAGGAAGCAAACCATCCTTGGCAGACAAGTTTAAGTTTGGGATACAATGGAGAAACTGTACTGGTCATACTTGTGGGTTATCTTTGGAGAGATTGGGTTTGGGGAAAAGCAACCCTCCTGGTACTCTTTGATCTCTTAAAGGCCTTCAGACCATGAGATCCTTCTCTGAATGGTTGGGATAAGAGAAGGCACTGCCTTACAATGAACCTACTCCTTTCTAAAAGATCAATTCCAATTGGTAGGGAAGGGGAAATCTTGTACACCTCTAATTTCTGGACTGCCTTAGAATTCTCTCCACTCCACTTCTTATTAATCGTCATATAAAATTGCTGAGAGGGGCCATCAGATGACATTAAGCTTGGCGTCATTAGTAGAATGATAATACCCAGTTAGACATCTCAGTTCTGGGATGAATCAGCAGTATGGAAGTGCTGACCCATATTTTATTTATTTATTTAGATTTATATACCGCCCTTCTCCCGAAGGACTCAGGGCGGTGTACAGATAATAAAAATTTAACATTGAACTTTAACAATATTTACAAAATATGGGATATGGAGGGAAGAGAATGGGAAGAAGGTGAGGGGATCGGGAGGGGAAAGGGGGGAATTGGTGGTGTGCTTGTCAGGGGAGAAACAAATTCAGATTGAATCCTTCCAAGATATAGTAACTTTGAGTTTATCAGTCTGATAATCCCAGAGAAATAACATTTTTCACTCTGAACTGAACTGTGTTCCCCTGTTCAGAAGTGATTCATAATTTGGTGGCCCTCTTAACTTACAGTTTGTCCCAAGACATGGCAGCTGTGGTTGGGACAGCTTTTGTACAGCTGCATTTTGTGCATCAGTTGTGGCCACTGATGGATCAAGAGGCTCTTCTCACACTCATGCCCTAATCACTTGCTATTTGAAATACCGTAACGAACTGTCCCTGAAGCTGCATCTGGTACATAAAATGTCATCCTAGACAGTGATGGACTTTTCCTGATACATCTGTGTGACTCTGCTTCAAGAACTGTACTGGATGACAACTAGCTTTCAGATGCAATTCAAAGTACTAGTTGTCACCTTTGAGGCTCTACATGACTCTAGCCTTAGTTATCCAAGACTGCCTTCTCTTATATTCATTTGTCAGTCTGATCAGACCTAATATCATCAATTCCTTCCTGGTTATTATCTTTATAAGATTGCCATCTGAGAGGGCATCCCCCTCCCTCCAGGCATCACTGTCCCCCCTGAGCTTTACGAAAGCTGTCAAATGTATCTGTTCTCTACAGGCAGAGGAACTGATTTCACTGGAACTGGGATTTGTAAGCATTGCTTTTGCTCTCAATTTTTAATATATAGATTTTGCCATTAAAAAAAAATGTATATGGATGTGTCAGGTCTTTCCTGAAAAACTTCTAGATTGGGAAGAATATAAATGAAGAAAGAAGCATAATGATACCTATAAAACTATTAAAAGAACATGTTAATATATTTACCTTTGGAGCACACTGAAAATGCATTCCAGGTACAGGTAAAGTGGTGACATACATGGTAATGCACCGATAGAGGTACAAAGTTCCCATTATAAAAAAGAACCTTCGTCCTACTATTGATCTGAAATATATACACAAACAAACATTAAAAAACTACAACATTACATTACTTTTTGACATAATCGGCATTCAAATTGAGGCACTTGTAATAACGTTTTAAAAGGTTTGAAATTCCTTCTGCAAGGAAATATCCCTCCTGAGCATGAAGCCAGAAGTGGTTGTAGTCACCCGGCGCCAAATCTCTGCTATGAGGGGGAAGATCAAAAATATCTCAACAAAACTGCTGCAAAGATTCTTGGATGCGTCTAGCACTGTGCGGGTGAGCACTATTGTGAACCAACACTTTTATATAATTTGCTTCAGTTCCACTCTTTAACATATTGATCTATTAAATACCCCTAGCATTATCCCATTTAGCTTCGTCTGAAATTATTTCATCGCTTTTATTTTATTCTCATTTTTTGTAGCTATAGTCATTTTTTTCATCCACAGCCTACAACATTTCATTTTGTCATTTTTACTAGGCACCTTCTTATAATCATTCTATTTCCACTCTCTTCGCTTTCACTTCTTGACTTTCCAAATGATCTATTTCTTTTTCTTTTCTCACATTCAGAATTTTCTATTATCTATTCATTCCTTTCCCACAAGTACAGTATGTGAATAATCATATCAAAACCACTTATTAAAAACAATATATGCCTCTCTTGAAGAAGGTACTCATAAGTCACTATTCTCATTCATTCCTGGGTCCAATTGGCCTGAGCACTTTATTTTCCTCCTAGACCTAGACTGTATTCATTTAGAATGTTGCACAAGTTTTCCAAGACTCATTTGTTCCTTCGATTATCACTGAAACTATCATCAACCTATAGATTCATCTAGATAATATCAACTTATACTTCTGAATATACATTTAGTTTTTTTATTAATAATTAAACTTATACCTTCAGTTTCCTGCATGGCTTCAATCCCATTTCTTAAGATACAAGTAGTCCTCAACTTGCAACTACAGCTGGGACTGGAATTTCAGTTGTTAAGCCTTTGTGATCGTAAGATGAAGTATCACGTGACTGGACTCAATTTTATAACCTTTTTTACAATCATCATTAAGCTAGTCACTGCAGTTGTTAAGCAAACCACATAGTCATAAGCATGAGCCCGTTTTATTCAATGTGCATTTGCCATTAAATGGCATAAAACACAGTACAAAACACAGTCATGGGACCATGGGATTCTGCAACCTGTTGTAAATGCAAACAGGCTGCCTAGCACTCACAAGTGACCACAGGATCACAACTTCAAGGATGGGTGATAAAGTTTTATTTTTTTTAATTCTGTGTAATTTAGAACAGTCTTAAGTCAAGGACTACCTATATATCACTTTAATTCATATCTATTACAACCTTTCTCTTATTTTCATATACTCACAAAATATACTTTTGTTTTCTTCTGCTAATTCTTTCCTTTAATTTAATGTTAATTCATGCCTACCTATTATCATTATTTTTTACATTTCAAGTCACAATTTGCTATATGACATGATAATTATAAATAGAACACTAGATAGATATTGATCTCTGCCATTCATCATGACTTCTACCAATTAAGGCTTTGTATATTTTGTATATTTATATATCTACATCAATTTCTACATCATATAAGTAAATAAATAAAATACATGGTCTAAATTCCCAATCTTACTTTGACAAGCACAGTACCGGTCAGTTTCAACACATTCTATCCACCAATAAAAGCAAACCTCAGTTTTACCCAAATCTGTTAATGTTATTCCATGCAAATTGCAATTCATAATCTACGAACTACCTAGCCAGTTAGTATACTCTCTAACTTGAGGATAATTGCTATATTTTGACATTCATGATGTAAGTTCTTTATTTCTATGATGGCATTATTGCAATTGTAAAAATCTTTCTTAACATCTCAAATCTATTACACACTTATAGATCATTGTATACAGTGCATTTAAAAATATCTAAAGTTCTCAATTTCTACATTAAGAAAAATAAAATAAAAGAACCTACTTACTTGTATTTAAGAAACAGCCATTGGATTATCCATATTCCAACAAGGATAATTCCATTTATTTCTGATACAGAAAAAGCCCATTCCACGCGATCAATATAATCAAAAAATTTATCTGGCAACGGAGGACTGAGCTCCTTGGGAGGTACCCTCTCATGTACCACTGTGATCATGACAGTTGTTAAAACTAAATTGAAAACAGCATATACAAAGGCAATGCCCGTTTTCCACCATTCTAAAGGAAACTTGCTTCTAGATTCAGCGGGCATGGAAATCTGTATGTATTCTGGATAGTTTTTAGCACCTTTACGCAAACCATTGGATAAACCCTTTGGTTTGTTGCTGCCATTCTTGTTTTCCTCACTAACAGTCAGAGCAGGTCGAGCATAACCATTGGAAGT
This sequence comes from Pareas carinatus, assembly GCA_032468095.1. NCBI lineage: Eukaryota > Metazoa > Chordata > Lepidosauria > Squamata > Pareidae > Pareas > Pareas carinatus. Next base: position 7,429 of record JANHFO010000969.1, read on the forward strand.
TTCACTGGTCTGGCCCTCCATATGTTCTTCAAGCTTTGCGGTCTCTATGGTATCCATCAGGTTTAATATTTGTGACAGAATGAATGGATTCTAGTCTGATTTCCAAAAATATCTTCCACTTCTTTCTTTAAAGTCTGTCTCATCCACTTTCATCCACTTTTATTCTTTTAACAAAGCATACAGAAACTGTAGGTCCCACTTTGAGTTACAGCATTGGTTCTTCGGTAGATTTTTTCTTTTAAGAATCATTAACATGCTACCTGCAATTACATTTAAAAAACAATAATTAACATCTGTAAAAAAAAATCCACAGTTTGACATACATATATCCACATATAGATCATTTTGCACTATAAAAAACAGTAAAATCTTACTGGTTAAATTGTAATATAGAAAACTTGATGCTTATTTATTTAGTCTTGTTATGGAAAACTATGACATATTTAATTGATAAATGATGGGGAGCAGCCAACCTTCCCTGATAAAGTAATAATCTGTTTTCATCGCAACTATAACCAATTATTGTTTTAATCTTTAGCCATCACTTTATCAAGTAAGTCACTTAGCATTATTTGTATATATTTAAAATGTATGAAAGTTCTTTATTCATGAGATGATGCACATTATACTCAAATGATAAAAATAAGAGTAATTCTGGCCAATAGACCCATTAACTGAACTCCCAAACAAACATTAATATATTTAATACTAAAAAATAAAGGAATACACCTTCAGAACAAAGGCTCAAAGTTGAACGACCAGTTTGCCACCATTTCGTCTGCAAATGTTTAAGGTTGTTATCCAACTGATGGATTGAAGAAAGGAATTCTCTTTGAAAATCTTAATGTGTGAGCAGATAGAATTGGAGAATGAATTGCCTCCAGATAAAACAATTTTTACAGTTTTAAAGGTGTTTGGCAGACTCTTAAATTGTATTCAGTAAATATAATTTTCTAATCACAGTGACAAGACTATATTTAGGTAAAATTTACAGAATTCTAGCTGCCACATTATATACAAGTTGAAACTTCTGTGTTCTACTCAAGTTTTCATTTCTTAACTTTCATCTATTGGTTTAGTATTTATATCAGCAGGTCTGATTAAGATAATAATGCAAAAAGGAACAGGGAATCATGAATTTAGGAGGATTCCTTGTTTCAATTAATAATGTTCATAAAAATTTAAACAATCTGGATTGAATTCTCATTGGAGTTACAAGCACAAATAAACCAAATAATATTTGATGTGCTAAGCTAAAATGTGGCCTGTTTTTGATCTAGGACAGTGATGGCTAACCTTTTAGGCACCGAGTGCCCAGACGAGTCGCAGCAAATGAGTCGCGGCTCGTGACATCATCGCCTGGCACCGCTACTCTCCTCTGAGCATGCGCATAGCCCCGTGATGTCATCGTCCGGCACAGCTACTCTTTTCTGAGCATGCGTGGCTCTGGGGTGACTTGGCTCTGAGCAGGTTTGACTCTGGGATGGCTTGGCTCACGTGCCAGCAAAGAGGGCTCTGCGTGCCCACTGCAGCACGTATGCCATAGGTCTGCCACCACAGATCTAGGATCTAGATCTAGTTCTGTATAGTTAAACTTCCTTATTGTTTTATGTGAACCCAGGCCACTATAAGAGAACTTGGATTCATTGTTTGTCCAAAAAATATCAACACCCCCCCAGCCTTCATCTTTATTAGAAACACCAGTCCAGCTCTTATATATTTCCTGCATTAGGATTGAACAAACAGTGAAAGAACTCATTAGACAAACAGAAGTCATCAACTGCCATTTGTTGTTATTCTGTGGAATACAGGAAAGGTTTGTTTTTTAAATACAGAGAAGTCTACAGATATGCATTTTCTCACATTCTAAAAGAATGTGATTGTATAAATGGTAAAACATGGCATAAGGAACATTTACTATATTAAATATCCCCCCTTACAGTAGACGTGTTTGAAGAATGCTCTAGCCTTCATGCTCACTGGGAGGGGGCGGGACAGAACTACCATGAACAATCTATAGTAATCAAACAAGCAGTAAAAGGAATATGGCTTGAATGTTCTAGTCACTATGGCTTTACAATGCTTAATCTGACTCATATGTTTCCATACCAGTGTACATAAAATAATCAGCCAAAAGGATTTCACAAATACAGAAATAAGGGAGTTACTTCAATAATGAAAAATCTATGTTACAAATACTTTTATCAAAAGCAAAATTCAATAGAAGTCTGGGTGGCTCAGAACAAGCTAAAATTAAAGCTAAGTGAGACAAAGTTACTGTTTATACAATAGAATTCTGTCAATGCCAGTATTACCTCTGCGTGGTCAAGCAGTCTCCTCAAAGGAGCAAAGTGACAATTTGAAGATCTTCGTGGACTCATGGCTCCTGCTTGAATAGCAAGTGGAGACTGATTAGAAGGATCTTTGCTTAGCTTTCATTGGTGTACCAATTACAACTTTACTTGGTTGAGGAGGAACCATCTATAAGTAACTCACATTCTCACTATCACCAGGTTAATTATTGGAATATGCTTTACATGGAACTGCTCTTAATACTTGGAAATGGCAACTAGTGTAAAACAGAGGTCCCCAACTCCAGGGCCGCAACCCAGTACCAGGCTGTGGTCCATTCAGAACCAGGCTGCAGATGGGGCAGTTGAGCATGCTCGTGCGCACAGCTCTACTTGTGCAAATGGACCAAGCGCACTCGCCTACTGCTTGCGCAGAACCATCCCCTCCACCACTGATCTGCAAAACCATAAAGGTTGGGGGATGCTGGTGTAGAACACAACAACCTGCATGTTTACTGGTTCTCAGCATTGAAAATACATAACACCAATTCTGCAATCCCTGCACTGGTTGCCAACTGGTTTCTGGTTACATTTGAGATGCTGATGACGGCTTGACATCTGGGACAGCCAGCTCCAACCAGAATCACCCTGACTCACTAGTTTCTGCAGGGGGACACTTGTACTCCCTCACGTTTAGAAGGAGAGGTGAGGGCAAGGCTAAGAAGCATTGCTTTTCCATTATAGTCCCAGTATCACCCCCTCTCAGCTGGCTTTCAGAAAAACTAAAACTGGAATTCCAAAATAAAAGGGTGCATTCTCTTAATTTAAACATTGTTCAAAATATTGTTCAAAACATTAAACACACTCAAAACATTGTGCCAACTTTTTAGTTTTTCTTTGTTCTTGGGGTTTTTATGTTATCATTTTTAATCATACCATGGGTGTTTTCACTTTTGTATATTAGAAAAACAAAATAACAGAATTGGAAGAGGCCTTGGAGGTATTATGTACTCTGTGATGGGGTATTAGTTTAAATAAATAAATATGGAAATGGTTACTATTTATTGAATTTGTTATGTCCTTATATTGCACAGTACAAAATTATTTTTGCAAGCC
>JANHFO010000970.1:0-10858 GCA_032468095.1 Pareas carinatus
GTGTTTTGATTAGAACTACGCTCTCGGTTTCATTCTATGAGTATGCTGAGCAGAGACAAGCTATAATCCATCGGTCATCCTCAAAGGGGTTTCTGGATTTTAATCCACTCCCCAACATATCTGTCTCATTCAAGTCTCTTTTCCACCTCTCTTTTCTATCATTTCAGTTCCTGGAACTAAGGTCCCACACCTTCAGGTTTGATAAACAGGAAAAACCCTGAAGGAACATTTTGATCCAAGACCCTTGTCGCCCATTCCAGTCAAAGATTCAGTTGAACTGCCCACAGGCTGGTATAACACCAACAGATCCAACAATTAACTCCAGAATCAACTACAGAGATTCCTATTCAGTTATCTGCAGCACAGCACCTCTGAAAGACTTCCTCAATTACTATAGCTACCTCAGTCCATTACATGGCTTAATAACTGGTGCTACATTCAAAAGCCAGATAGACATATTTCCAAGAGAGGAACACCTCCCTCTAGACCCAAATAGGCCTTAGTAATACATGTCAGGATGGCCAGCTCTTCCACAGTAAGACTGGTAATGTGGGTAATTTAAATATAGAACAACCAAGGTCAATAGGAATTTGAAGACCTGGCATCAAAATGGGTCTAGGACAACTCGCCCCAGCCGACTCACTCCCATCAACTTGCCCCAGCCAACTCACTGCAGGACAACTTGCCATGGCCAACTTGCTATGGGACAATTCAATGCAGGCAATGCAGGCAAGAGAGGGACAAGTAGAATTGCAGCTAAAACCTGCCTTAAGGACAACTAACTTGAAAAGGTTCAAACCGAAAGCAAGACAAGGCCTGCTGCAATTCACTTGTCCCTCTCTTGAGCTATCCCACACTGAATTTTTCCATGGTGACTTGACTGGGGTGAATCCCATGGGGAACTGACTGCAGCAAGATGGCTATAGCAATTCTGTTGTGTCCCGTGCGGGCAGCTCAGGAAACTCAGGGGCGCTGGTTGGTTCAGGCAACCTGATCCATGCCCGCCAATGTGGACATCGTATGGGAGCACTCCAGACAGTCATTGGGCAGCTCATGCAAGGGTGAGAAAGTTGAAATAGTTATAAGCGGGCACCAGGAGTTACCTCTTGTCTAGGTTCACACGCAATGTTGGAATAAACCATTATTCTTATCTGGACTCTGGGCTCTCATTGCCCCACTCCCCATAGTACACAACAGTGGCGATGAAGGCAATTAATCTGCAGCCACCGGCCAGAGAATCATTAACACTGATCAACTCGGCATGGCACAAGTTAGCCACATGGAGGAGTTCGAAGTTGCATAGCCCAAGCGCTGGTAATCTTATTCACCCCACCTGGAGAGCTACATGCAGGTCAACCACATTGGGATGAGGGTGTGCAGGTAGCCACATTGCTGTGCATTTGCGGGCCAGCTGTTTTCGACATAGCTGAGAACTATTTCTGATGACTGCAGTTCAATTCTCACTGGCTCAAGGTTGACTCAGCCTTCCATCCTTCCGAGGTAAAATGAGGACCCAGATTGTTGGGGGCAATAGGCTGACTGTGTAAACCGCTTAGAGAGTGCTGTAAAGCACTGTTAAGCGGTATATAAGTCTAAATAATAAAATAAATAAACTTGTTCATGCTGGCCAGCATCGACTCGGTCATGTACACGGACCTCAAACAGCGACTGGAAGAGCATTTCATGCCAATGCTGTCTGTCATCACATGGCGACATGCGTTTGGCAAGAGGGATCAGTGCCCTGGGCAGTCGGCAGTCGAGTTTGTCACCACATTGTGACACGTGACTCGGCCATGCTAGTTCCAGAACCTCAAAGAGCAACTGAGTGATCGCCTTGTCTGTGGCTTCTGGGACCAAGAGATCCAACAGAAGCTGTTTACAAGGGGCAACATCTCATTCAAGGATGCCCTGAGGAAGGTGATGGCTCACAAGGCAGCTGGAGGGGCCGTGAAGATCATGCGACTAACACTGATGGAACTCCAGACAGCAACCATCCACTATGCCTCCACAGCCCCCAACCCAGTTGATGAGGCTGATGAGGACAACACCATTGAGGAGGTCCATAATCTGCATGGGGGCCAACCCAAGGCCAAGCCAGCGGGTGGAAAAGTGACCCCATGCCCTGGCTGTGGAGGGTCGCATGCCAGAGCAATCTGCCAATTCTGCACAGCCGACTGCCAGGCTTGCGGAAAGCGAGGACACATCACCGCAGTGTGTCGAGGAAGGAAAGCAGTCACTACTCCGACGGCTGAAGTGATCAAGTGTACGGGGTCCCAAGGGTCATGTCGAGTCAGACAGTGCTCATCCGCCCACATACCATGAAGGGACAGAGCACCTAAGGCGTTGGTGGTTAGGGTCAAACTGCAGGGCGTTCCATTCCAGATGGAGCTGGACATGGGTCTGAGCTGTCCATCATGTGTGAGGCTGGGGGCAGACGGACCATACTATGGCCGCTGTCCATCATCCTGTGGGATTTCCAAAATGGCAGGGTGATGGTGTGTAGGGAAACCACAATCCTCGTACAGTATAAGGAATTTGAGGGGCCCCTAGAGGTCACCGTAGCAGAGGGGAATAAGACCAGCCTCATAGGGCTAGACTGGTTTGAGACCATGGGGATTGAGATAAGGAGCATCAACCACTTGGCCACGAGTGAGCTGCCATTGGTCTGCAGAGAATTTGCTGACGTATTCGGCGACAACCTCAGGGAGTATAAGGAGAAGCCGACCATGGCACCCATCAGGGTAAAGGCAAGACGAATGCCATTTGCACTCAATCCTAAGATAGATGCAGAGCTCGACAAGCTCATGCAGCAACTGGCCCTCGAACCTGTGGATAGCAGCAAGTAGAAAACCCCCATAGTAACCCCCCCTTAAAGAGAACAGGGAAGTGAGAATCTGTGCCAACTATGTGCACCATGAATAAGGCACTTCAGCAGAACACTTACTCGGTACCAGTTGTGGGTCACATTTTAGTCTCACTAGTGGGTGGGAAAGTCTTCGTGAAGCTGGACCTTGCACAGGCATACTAGCAACTGTCCATCGATGCAGTGGGGAACGTTCAAAGTAAAGCGGCTGCAGTTCAGGGTCAGCGTAGCCTCAGGGATATTCCAGGGAGTGATAGAGCGCATACTCAGAGGCATACCGGGCATCTGCCAGTACTTTGACAATGTGCTCATCGCAGGGAACTCCGAGGAAACCTTGGCGGAGAGGGTCAGGGCTATATTCCAACGATTCTGACAGGCAGACCTTAAATTAAAGCAGGAAAAATGTAAGATCAGGGTCGAATCAATGGAATTCTTGGAATTCTGGATCAACGCAGCCGATATATACACCCAGCCGACGCCAAGCTCAAGGCAATCCGGCAAGCCCCCACCCCAAAATCTAAGGAGGAGGTGAAAGCCCTGTGGTCTCACATTCATGTAGACTATGTGGGCCCCTTTCGGGAGTTGGCAGCTACTCCAAGTGACTGGAAGTGGTACCCGTGCCGAACATGATACCAGCAAGGATGATCCAGGAATGAAGGACAATCTTTGCCACTCATGGCCTGCTGGACACGATTGCTTCAGACAACAGGCCACAATTCATGGGGGAAGAATTCCAGAACTTCTTGAAAGAAAAACTGATCCAGAATGTCCCCCCCATTACACCCGACATTCAACAGGCAAGCCCACATAATGGTGCGCACTACAAAAGACACACTTAAAAAACTGGAGGGGGGGATTGGCAACACAAGGTAGCAAATTTCCTGCTGTGTCAACACACGACCCCCTGCGTGGCCACGGGGCAGAGCCCTGTCGAGCTGAGGTGGGGAAAGTGCCTCAACACCAAAATGGATAGGCAGCATCCCAATTGCACTCCCAGAGCAGTAAGGTCACAGAGCAGGGCCCCGAGGGCATTCTGGCCCCGCGACCCAGTCTTGGTTCAGAACTACAGCAGCGGGGCACCATGGGCTCCTGCAACAGTAACCCGAGTCCAAGGTTATGTACCAAGTCCAGCTGGAGGACAGACATCTGGTATGGTGCCACGTGGACGAGATGAAGCACTGGTGGGAAGGGGGCCTGCAAGGTGGTAAAGCTGACACACTGCCACCAGGTCCCGGCAGCAGGGTCACAGCATTCCCGGAGCCCAGGTCTGATTCTGGCGAGGTCGACTTGGATGTCAAGTGGGAGGATGACCCACTCAAGGAACCTCCATTGAGTGAGCAGGAGCCGTGGGATGTCATGAGACGAGCCCAGCACAAGGATGATGGCAAGCGGCCAGGACCATTGGGGGCACCGCCAGGTCTTGGAGCCGGCACACAAGGAGCCCCACAACCCAAGGAGGCACCGTGTGCGAGACAGCTGCAGCCTAGACCGCAGAGTTTGCAGCATGTTCCGAGATGGCCTGACTGGCAGTACCGGGACTTCGTGACCCACTAGAGGTCACTCGGACTACTGCCCCCCAGGGGGGGGGGGGAGGATGTTGTGTCCCATGCAGGCAGCATGGGAAATCCAGGGGTGCTGATTGGCTCAGGTGACCCAATCCGTGCCCGCCAATGCAGACATCACGCAGGAGCACTCCGTACAGTCATTGAGCTGCCCATGGAAGGGCAGAAAAGTTGAACTATTTATAAGCAGGCACCAGGAGTTACCTTTTGTCTTGGTTCACACGCAATCTTGGAATAAACCGTTATTCTTATCTGGACTCTGGGCTCTTATTGCCCCCACCTCCCACAGTACACAACAAAGTCAGCTGTGTTAAGTTGGCCATGGCTAGTTGTCCCATTCCACATCAAAGTGGAGACGAAAAGGCATAATTGATTTCAAAGACCAACTGCATCTCTCTCTGAGCTGTGTGTCTCCAGATCCCTATTATATCTTTTCTTGCTTGTCCTGGCCCTGGTGTTACTGCCTGCCTTCTCTCCACCATCAATCTTCCCCCATGCTCACCATCTCAGGCACCAACTAATCATTCCAACCCTACCCCTAGCTACACCGATATGTTCCCAGGCTAATTCTCTGACAGCGATGCTCCCAAACTACTTATGTCCACTCTTTTCAGTAGCTGCAAGGCCCAATCATCAGAAGAAGGCTGCCTGTTTGTTTGTTTTTTAATCATTTCAGCAAGTCTCTTGCTGACATATTTTTAAATCAACGTTTGAATATATGAACAACTGATTTGGTCCTGAGTTATTTTTGCTTTTTATTTTTATGATGATGCACAAAAAAGTTTTCCCAAATTCTCTGACTCCTAGCAAGCTGTCTTGTTTGGAGAAGGTACTTCTCTATGTTGAGTAAAGGCTGGAAAAGCAAGCTCTGGCAAAAAGAGCACAAAACTTACAAATCAAAATGTTGTTCCTCCCATCCCAACCTCACCCCATATCCAATCAATCCAATCAGTTGAGCAGCCATCATTTTACAGGCCGAGATCATTACAGGATTTCTCAGAGCTGAACTTTTCTCAGTACGTAGATGGTGTGGTATAATTTACATCTGGCCAATCTTCCTTCCTTCCTTCAAAGGAGTTGAATCTGATAAACTGGGTTCTCCATTCCTTCTGAGATGGGGTGGTTGGAATACTGATCCTGTGAACATTCACTCCTCTACTTCAAAGGACCTGATAAGTTTTACATCAATGGCTCATCCCCTCCTCCTTGCATTCCCGACAGGCAATGCCATTTTATCTACCAGCCTAAACAACAAGTATACATTTGGTTTATATTACCTCCTCTCAAATCCGCTGACAGACAGTTTCTCATGTGATGCAATAATATTCATCACAGGCAACACTGCCAAACTCTCCTTTTCCTCCTGATGGTAAATGGTAAATGCAACAAATATGTCTATTAGCAATGTAGTTCGAGGATATAGCATGTGCTTGATGGCTTTGCCTCCTGCTGATGCAAAGATGAGCATTATTTAGAATGATTCAGAAAGAGGGCTAGGGTTGGCACTCCCTACATTTTGATGCCTTCTAAGGCCCTTCTAAGAACAGGAGCAAGCAGAATTATTAAGGCTAATGTAACTGTCAGCTTTCCCATGTAGACCAAACAGGAAGCACAAACAGATGAGCTGACTCCACTTTATTGTACAGCAATATTAAGAGTCTTGCAATTCTGAAAATACAAATCTCCCACTGTCTCCTTTATAGCCTGAAAACTTAAGAGAAAATCCCTTCTCTTTTCCAGCCATTATTGAGCTGCAGGCTATGCCGTTTCTCATCTTACCATTCCTTATGCAGCAACTCTTCTCCCCTGTGCCCAACCAATTTTTCAAGGTCTTTCCCATATACCATTATGGTTTCTGAACTGTAAAAATCTGGAAGACAGCTAGAGCAGAGAAGTTTGATAATGCAAGGATAATAATCAATTAAAAATTGATTAAATTAATCAATCAATTAAAGGCTTCTACTTGGTTTAAGTTTATTGTGAAAAATCTACCTTGCAATTTCTGGGGAAAAAATCTTTAGGAAAACGTTTTTTGTATTTTGTATTTTTAAGGTATTTGGGTATGTTTTTTCACATCTAAATAGGACCGTGATATATAGGCTGAAAAAATTCAATTGCTGAGTGAAGGGGCAGTAGATTCTTAAGAGTCTTCCCTATTTGTTTGCCCCCACTGTGTAATTTCCTGGATTAGGGTTAGGGTACATGGCATGGTGCGGGCAGGCAGTGAGTTTGGAGTGCTCTGAATCAGTCAACATCTAGTGGATCAAGACAGATCCATGTCCAGAGTTGCCCCGAAGATGGCAGTGGAAGAAGGGGGAAGATTGAGGATCAGTTGGTGGTCCATCTTGGGCAGCGAAGAAATCCCCCTGAAGATCTACGGAGATGCCTGCTTCTGGCAGCATTTATCCACAGATGAGCCGGACATTTAACCATCTTAATTTAACCAGATATCTATATTTTCTAGGTTTGCATAACACAGTTAACATGAATGTTTTTATAACATGATGACATGATGAATGTATTCTATGATTAAGATCATAATTCTACCACTTGTAGCTTATATGCACATTGAGAGCATATGCACCAGAGACAAATTCCTTGTGTGAGTCCAATCACACTTTGCCAATAAAGGTTTCTATTCTATTCTATCAGTTAAATGTTTGGTGACTGCATTCCCACTAATTAATTTAATTTAATTTTAACAATGGTTAAATGGTAACTAAACATTGTTTAGATTAATATTAAATGTAGTATAAAATTTTGGAGGAAAATATACAGGAGAGTGTTTTTCCAGAAGAATGGCAGAAAAAAAATTAATATAATAAAACTTTAAGAAATTTTAACTCAGTTTTAGCATGCTATTTTTAAGGAAGTTGAAGGCAGTTTAGAAGAGAAATAGCTAGTTATTTACTTATTCATTTCTCTCTCTACTAAAAAGCTTTGCAGGTATTTTTTTTAAAAGTCTGCTTTACCTCTTTGGGAAATAATAGAGAGGCAGCAGAATATTATTGACAGCAAGACTTCTCTTAAATCATTTCCAACTCTTTTTAAAAAATAATTGTTTATATCTATCCTATACAGATAATTTGCATGCATGAATAAAAGAATAAACTTAAACTATTAGGGTATAATAAGTGACATGAAAAAAGAAATTGTATTTGTATTTTTCCTTATGCCTCTTTATTTTCTTCCAGGATAACCCCAGTCCTTTAGAAAGGGCCAAACACAAAGATGCTTCTGGAATACATGGGTTAATTTTGACACTTTTATTCTGCCAAAAGCAGACCCATTGAAGGTGAGCAATTAAATATTACTTGGCTGCAAATAATACTGCAGTTACTCACTGGCTTCCAAACTGTTTAAAATGCCATTTGGCCCCTTAGACAGAACTACGTTGGATAATGGACAGTTTCTATACAATCTGACATGCCTTTACTCACAAGAGTTATGATGGGATCAGAGGCATAAATCTTCCTTAGCAAGCCAGTTTAATCTTTTTTATGTTACTAAAAAGCAAATGGTATTTTGGGTTGCATTAGCGGAGAAGCTACAGATAAAATAGGAGGCTGCTTCAGGCACCCGCACCCCCTTTTCAGATGCAGAGGTGTGTACGATCAATCATTTTTCTTTGAAGTGGGAAGACCGATACATTGGGGTGGTTTTTCAGCAGCTTTGGATGTTTACCTATAACACAATCTCTGGTGGATTTGGGAGCTTTTTACCTGCATGCAGCAAAGGACCTTAGAGAATACTGTGTTGACAGACAGCTTTCTCCAGTTTGTCTTCTGGGCAATAAATAAATAAAATAAAAATAAACCCTCCTGTGTTTCTACTTCAAGCTCTTTAGAATTTCTTTGGATTGTTGTTTGTGTTGCTTCCTTCAAGTGGATTTATTGCTGCAAAATAAGACTTGGGGAAAATGCAGTTGTTGATACTTTCCAGGCATATATTGAATCTGTATTCTATATAGGATAACAGCAAGAGGTTTTACAAGCTGGTAAAGAAAGAAAGGGAGTCTGGGATGGCCATTTCTAGCTTATTAGCTTTCGTCAGCGAGGGAGACCCTTGGTGGGATTCAAACCTGGGCTGGATGACATGTCAGGCTAACTTCTTAGCCACTGAGCCACAGGGTCTCCCTCTCTTTGTTGGCTTGTATCAGGGGATCAGTCAGGCTTTTTTTTAATGAGACATTTCATTGTCTTTCTTAAATGGCTTGGGGCCAGATTACTTAAGGAACTGTCTTCACCCTACTGCATTGGCCTGTCCCACCTTGACAGGCAGGGAATGTGTGTGACAGACCCCATCATCTAAAGAATCCTGACTGATGGGGTCCAGGAAGACAGCCTTCTCTGCCATCTTGCCTGGGGCTCACAGAGGAGTACACAGCACACTGAAAGCCTGGTCTTAACTGTTGTGTTTCGGGTTCAGTGAGGCATTGACGAGACGGTATAGTGAACAGAAACACGTTTATTCGGTTAACACAGGAAAAAGAAGCACCCAACGGCTCTTCAGCAACTCTTTATATACAGGTCACCACTAGGCGGCGATCAATAGCATTCATGCATTAGATTCCGTGCAGAACACAAGTTACCAGTCCTGGTGGCAGGCAGTCTGGAGTTTAAATGGACACAGCCCTTAGCTATCATTCAACAGGCAACGAAAACCAATACATAACACTAACCCTTTTAATTAACTTTTAATGTTGAATTTTAACTATCCTTGCCTCTATTTTAAATTTTTATATTCGGTTTTTATGTTTTAATATATTATTCGTACACTGGCCAGAATCCCTCTGTTACTCAGCTAGTGAGCTGGTTAGCTGGGTAGATGGTTAGCTAGCTAGTTAACTGGATAGCTAACTAGTTAGCAGAGTAACTGGATAGCTAGTTAGCTGGTTAGTTGACTGGTTAGTTAGCTAGTTAGCAGGTTAGTTAGCTACTTGGCTGGTTAGTTAGCTAGCTAGTTGGCTATGTGGTTAGCTAGCTAGCTGGTCAGCTGGTTAGTTGGCTGGCTGGCTAGCTAGCCAGTTAGCTAGACAGACAGACATAAAATAAGTGATTCAGGGAGGAGAAAGCCAAGGCCACTGAAATTCTGCATATATTCCCTATGCATATTTGTTGCAATTTTCAAAGGCACTTTGCTCCCTGAGCTCCCCAAACCTTCAGATAAGACTGTATCTCCACAAGGTAGGTAATTAACAAAGGAGCAGAAGCAGGCAGTTTTAATCTTAATATTAATTCAGGCTTTCCTAAAAGCAACACAATTAAGCTTCACTTCTCATCTTTTTTGAGCAGCTATTTCACCAGGGTTTACTTGCATCAGCGAAAACGGGTGGCGGTTTCTAGGAGATACCTGCTCCTGCGTCCATTCACACACCCCCAACCTGGCACTCAGTTGTGTCACTTAATCCTCAACTGGACTATGTTTATTGCATTGGGTTATTTGAAGCAGACTCAGGCATAATAGATTTTATTATGCATTAACATCTTTCAATTGTTATTTGCCATTTTGAACTGTACATGCCATTCTGAATTGGATGCTGATTTGTCAGATGTATTTACGTTGATTTGATAAATTGACAGATAGATGCATGAGCAAACCAGCTAAGCAGGATGGGGGCTGATAAATATCTCTACAATGAAGACCATTAGAACATCCCAGGGCTGTAAGAGAGACCGAGGAGTTGGAAAACCTCCTAGTCAAAAGCAGTAGCAAACCACTTCTGCATTTATTCATCGATTTGATTGATTATATATTTATTTATTGACTGAAATGTATAAAACAATTGAATTTCACCCATTCAGGATGGTTTATCCAAAACCAACCAATAAAAAAACCTCAATAAAAGTTTATTTTTATTCTGGTAGGAATAAAAGGGAACTTATTTAATCAGGACCTTATTCTACAAAACATCCAGTAAAAACTTCCTGTCATGCTGGGGTTGGGATAAGAGCAAGGACTTCAAGGCTTATCTAAAGGACAACAGGATCAGAACAATGCAAACATGCTGGGGATACTGTTCACAGGGTAGACACCATAACAGAGAAAGCACACTTCTTGGGATCTATTAGATGGCCTTGTTCATTGGTCCATTGGACCTTAAGAATGGTCACTCTTCTGGGTTTTAAAGGTAGGCAGAGACAATGAGAGAAAAGTGATCCCTTATCTAACTAGGCCTATGCCAATCCCTTGAACTTCACTCAGAAGCTAACCAGACTCAGCTATTATATTGCTGCCAAGAATAATCTGTGGATGTCTACACGAAACTATCAGGAGCCTAGCTCATTTCTAGAAGTTTGTTTTACCTTACTTCCCATCTAGGAATATAGGATAAGATATTGCAATATATTTATCAGATTGATATTATCTATCTATCTATCTATCTATCTATCTATCTATCTATCTATCTATCTATCTATCTATCTATCTATCT